>VDFB02337795.1:0-40465 GCA_007258455.2 Sequoia sempervirens
CATCGCCCTAGGTTTCAAACCCTATCCATCCGCCATTAACACACAGGCAAGCCCAAAATTCAGTCGTTTCAACTGCTAAGTCGTTGCTAGGGTTTAATAATTACTCTCAGGCAAGATTCATCAAGATGCAGATAGACAAATGAGCTCAAAACTCACCCAGGAGATCACAAATAACATAATGTTGAACAACCCTAGCATGAAATGATCAAATACGTAGGAATTCGAATCCCACAAGCTCTCATAACATCAACGTGCTATCCATAATCATCAATTTGAAGCAAAGAAATCAAACACGTACCATTACAAAGCATAAATTGATCCCAGAATCAGCAGACGTGAAGAGAATGGCGTCCACAAAGAGCAAGGGCAAGAATGCGCAAGAAATCACCACTAAATCGATCAATTCAAGCCCAAAGAACAAATTCAAAGGATGCAGTCCTCAACTCAAACGATGGAAAATAATAAGCATGATAGCATAAAAGACCTCAGAAATCAAGTTAAATACATCCTTCAAGGCATGCACAAAGTCATTAATGCAATCGATAAGACAGTCAGAACACCCAGGAATCCGACGACAGGGCAGAATCCAGGAAAATCGGGCCCACGCAGAAATCCACGAATACCAAAAATCTCTAAACAACAGGGTCCAACTGGAGTCCAAGCAGGATCCAGGAAAATCCGACCGGGGTGGGAAATCTTGAATCCGAGTAAAAACCCGAAATTTACCCAGAACTTAAGATTTTCAATGAATAACCTGGGGAAACACTTAGGTAGTCAAAATAAACATTTAAGCACATGCCTAAATAAGATAAAACCTCAAAATGAAAGGGCCAAGACACCAAAACCAAGGGAAAAGAGGGTCCCTGCTTCTAGCGGGGTGTGTGTGCAAAAATTGCACAACAAAAAGAAAATAAGAAATGAAGGGTTGAGATAAAAAAGATCAATCAATGGTCAAGGATGGAGGAAATAGGAGGCATGGATTCTCATCAATAGGTGAGAATGCAAGATGAGATTTAATCAAGGGTTCTCATTTGTTTCAAACAAAAACACTTTTGAACTGCACACACAGGTTACAAGGTAACTTGCTCAAGAGGTCACAAGTTTAGCTTGCTCAAGAAGCCAAGTGAGAATATTCCCTTTCTTAAATGATTGGAGGAGAGAGAATAATTCCTTTTGGAATATTCTCATGGGTGAAGAAAAAGGTTAATTTTCAATTTAAAACAAATTTTTAATTGTGCAAAAAAGGGGGAAAGAATATCCATGGGAATATTCCCTTTTTAGAGGAAAATTAGATTAATTGTTAATTAAACAAGGTTTAATCATACAATTAGGGTTTTAGAAGAATTAAGTGATTTTCATTAAATTAAATGATTTAATGAAAGGGGGAAAGGTGAAATGACATTTAATTTTTTTTATAATTAAGTTCTACCAAAAGGGGGTAGATCGTGTGGTACATCATGCAGATTTGTACATCCATTTACGAAGGGCCTATATCAAGAGAGTTTTGTTCATTCATACTTGATACTCCCAAACCCAAAATATTTAGGTTTCGTTTCCTAGGTATGTATCCATCTTATCCCACCCCTGACCATTCATAATTCTTTGTCCTTTGGATATCTTCCACAATGATCTTCTGGAGATCCACCCATCGACTTGCATTATCAAAGATCATTTCCTCACATTTTGATTTGACCCCAATGGTAGCTAGGAAATCAGACGCCTTCTTCGCTTCCTTGTAAGCATGTGATATACAGTAATCAGGGATACTTTGTAGATAATTTACAATATTCTCAATGATTCTTCCAACCTTCCAATTCAGGAATCCTTCATTTTTAATAGCATTGATTATTATTTGGGAGTCACCCTCCATGTCTAAGGATCCAATGCCATGCTCAGCACAATATTTTAAACCTCTTTCTAATGCAATTGCCTCTGCCACATTGTTGATGTTGCTGCCCAAATATCCACAGAGGCCGAAAATCATCTTTCCTTCACTATCTCTGAGAACTCCCCCGTAACCGGCTTCTCCCGGGTTGCCTTTAGCATCCCCATCAAAATTGAATTTGAGCCTCCCCTTCTCCGAAGGCTTCCAAGAGGCCATCTTCCTTTTAGAAGTTTTGGATACAATATTGATATTGGGAGGTTCGAGACCATCCCATCTGACCTATATGCTCTTATCCCATTCATTTATATACTATATCTTTCTTTGATATATTTTTGCGTTGATGTTCTCACAAATCCTTTCCTTGATTTTGTTAATCATTGTTTATATCCCCCTTTCTTTGTCTTCAAATATCCTTAGATTCCTCTCCTTTCATATATGCCAAAGAACCATTGATGGTGTTATGATCCATATGCCAGCCTAGAGCGATTTTTGATTGATAATTGGCCAGTTCGTTAGAAAGTCCCTCAAATTTTCCTCTCTGGCTGAATACCATTCGAGTTCTTTGCATGTCCAGTCCCAACACTTCTTTGAAAATGGGCATTGGAACAACAAATGGTTAGCACTTTCCTCATGTTCCTTACAAAGGACACACATACTTGGTCCCACAATACCGTATACTTTTAACCTATCACCAGTCAATATTCTATTATGCAACACTGTCCAAAGGAAGGCTCTGGCTCTTGGAGCAACCATCTTATCCCAGCATAATCTGAAAGGCCCAGATACTCTATCTTGATTTATGGTTTGAATTAAATAACCCAATTTGGTTGAGTATTCATAGGACTTTGAGGCACACCAGATGACTTCGTCCTCCTTCCCATTTAGAGAAGGTCTCCTTATTGAAAACATTTTCCCAAGTTCCTCCTGTGCTTCCGAAGGAAAGTTAAGTTCATTCATAGGTATACATACAAAAGTTCCACTTCCAGGGGGTGTTCCCTTATATAGTCACCCACGTACATACCTTGCTGTTGTTCTATCTCCTCGAACCAATTATGGAAGTTATAGAGCTTGGATATACTTTCATGTCCCTCTCACGAGTCCCTCCAAAAAAGTTCCTTCTTGTCATTCCTAATCTTCCAGGATAGATGATCCGTAATAGCATGTCTACTCTCCCATATGAATTGCCACACCGCTGAGCCACCATGAGTATTGGTAATAGACAATATCCTGGAAGGATCATCACTATCTAGGTATTTCTTCTGTAACACTTTGCACCAAAGTTTCTCGGGAGCACGGTACATTTTCCATGCTAACTTAGCACCTAGTGCTGTATTCTAAATCTCCATTTTTCTGATGTCGACTCCCCCATCATTTTTTGTTTTACATGCCAAATCCCAATTGAGGAGTGGAATACGCCTGACTTCTTTGGCTCCTTCCCAAAGGAACCATTTCAGGAAACTTTCGAGAGCTTGATTGGTTTTGGTTGTAAGTTTGAAACAAGACATCACATATATTGGTATTGCATTCAAAACAAACTTAATTAGCTGAATTCTACCTAGTAGGGAAAGCCATTTGTGCTTCCATGCATCATTTTTTAGCCTGCATCGAGCAAACAATTCTTCCCATAAAGCAGTTCTTGACACCCTAGTGAACAATGACACTCCCAAATATTTTGATGACAGTTTACCAATCGACCAGCCTAACCTGTTGGCAATTCTTTTTTGTACCACCTTCTTCACATTGAAGAAAAAAATCTCAATCTTCCTATCATTAATTCTTTGACTTGCCACCTTGGCATACATGTCCATAGTGTTTTTGGTTGTCTCAGCTTCCTCCATCATGGCCATCCCAAAAAGAATTGTGTCATCTGCAAACTGCAAATGTGTAATCAGTTCTAGTTCATCATGAATATTAATTCCCTTCCAAATACCATTCATTCTAAGGTGAAATATCTTCCTACTCATAGCTTCATCCATGATCACAAACAAAAAGGGTGAAACTAGATCTCCTTGATGAATACCATTTTTACTTTCGAAAAAATTGAACAGAGTCCCATTAACAGCTACAAAGTATCACGGGGTTTCAATACACACCTTAATCATTCTGATCCATATTTCATCGAAACCAAGCGTCTCTAGCTCTTTAACCAAGAATCCCCAAATTACTTTATCGTACACTTTGCTTATATCAATTTTTATGGCCATACCTTTTCTTCTTTCAGTACTCATCGTATGAATTGTTTCAGTTGTTAAGATGATGCTATCCATGATTTCCTAACCAAGGGTAAAACCATTTTGTTCCACCGATATTAGTTTTGGCATAATCTTTTTTGACCTGTTGGCTATTGCTTTTGAGATTATTTTGTATAGTGTGATAGGACAATAATCGTCCAATTTTGTGCTATTTGGTTTTTTTGGAATGAACACTGGCATAGTGTTTTTTGTTTCCTTTACAAACTTTCCTTTGTTTCTTACATCTTCCACTACCTCCATATATCCTTGTTCTATAAATCCCCAACATTTTTGAAAGAATCTCGTGGGAAATTCGTCCGGGTCGGGGGATTTTTATGAATGAAGCCCAAACAAAGCAATCCTCACCTCCTCTTCCATGAATGGTTCCATTAGCATTCTATTGTCATCTTTGTTCACTAGCCTCAACATGGCCTTCGAGAATTCTTCCCATCTCCCTGAGTTTTAATCCAACCCAGAGGATAAAATATTTTCAAAATGCTCCACAACGACAATCCCAATTTGCTCCCTGCCGGTCCAAGACCTCTTATCATTATTAGTGATTTCATTAATTAATTTCTTTTCTTTTCTAGATTTGACCAAGGCAAAGAAGAACTTGAAGTTTGCATCTCCCTCCTTTATCCATAGCTCCCTGTCTTTGTCCCTCTAGTAGATTTCTTCTCTCGACAATATTTTTGTTAACTTCTCTTTCAAAGCTTTCTCCTAAAGGAAATCTTTTTCAATCATACCTTTCTCCATTACTTTTACATTCAATTTTTCCAGATCCTCCTCAATCTTTTCTTTTTCTGTAAAAATGTTTTTGAAAACTTCTTTGTTCCATATTCTTAACTTGCTTTTTACATATTGAATTTTTTTGTTATACAAAAACTGGGCATATCTTTATAAAAATTGTAGTTGTTTCAGCATTTCTCAATTGTTTCCAACAATGTTTCCTCCCTCCACCACATATTTTCAAATTTGAAGTATCCACTTCCCCAGCTATGATCCTTTCCAATTTCCAACACAATCGGAAGGTGATCAGAGATAGCGTATGGTAGAATAGAAGAATTGATCACCACATTCTCCAAAGACCACCGAGGGCTAATCTGGAATCTATCAAGCCTTTCTACAATATTTGTGACCCTGATCCTTCTATTTGTCCATGTGAACCATCCCTCCTTTGGTATACAATCTCTTCCATTAATTTTGTGTACAAATTCCCTACAATCCATCATGTCCTTTTTAATTTTCCCCACACCTCCACTCGTCTCTGTGAGATCGAGGATTGCATTGAAGTCTCCCCTGATAATAAAATATTTGTCGATGAGGGAATCAATATCATTTTCTATTTCATTCCATGTTCTTACCTTCTCCACTGATTGGATTGGCCCATAAACATTCCAAATGAGGAATTCCATTTTTGTTAATTTGCATTGAACTTTGCATGATATCCAATTATTCTTCATATCAATAATGTTTATCTCTACTAGATTGGGATGCCATAGGATACCAAGCCCTCCTGCATGGCCCTCCATCAGCTAGAAAATCCCAGACCATTTTCTATAGTATTTTGCAAATAGATCTCCTTCCTTAAAACTGCACTTGGTTTCTTGGAGCAGAAATATATTGCTATCCATTTTGTCCAGGTGGCATTTCACCAACCTACGTTTGTCAAGGGCCTCCAGACCCTGACATTCCAAGATGAAATTTTCATTATTTCCAAGGGAGGCATCCGCTCCCTTGGTACTTTTCCTTTCGAAGAAATAAGCCAAATTGGGAAGCCCTTTTTCCATGGCCTCGGTTTCGCTTTTATGTTTGTTTGTCTTCCTACCCCTGCCTCCTTTGCACTTCTCCAAATTTTTGGTGGTCGTCTGACTTATACTTCTTGGATCGGTGATCCCTATTTCCTCTTTGTAATTATCCTCTTCCTAATCCCATTCTTCTTCTAATAAATTCTCATCTTTATTGTCTTTAGTTTCGCTACCATGCCCTTCTTCTCTGGCAAGCTTTCCTTGTTTTGAATATAGTGTTGTTTGGGCCACGAATTTGTAGGGATTTCTTGTGCACTCAGGCGAGATTGAGCCAGTGCCACCGTCTTTTCCTGTTTGTCTTCTCCCTTCACAGTTTTTCTAGAATCCTTCTCCGAATGGCTTGCCACCTTTGCACTAGTTTTTGGAATCCAAGTCTCCTTTGTTTTATGTGGGATCCGACACTCGAAAGGGCCTCCCACCCCCCCAAAACCCACATAGAATTGTAGGGGCCTCCCACCTGCCCGCTCCATAGAATAGTAGGGTCGACCATGCCCTAAGGCGAATGGGTCGGTGGGGTCAGGACCGACCATACTCGCATATAATTTGGAATAAGCTGACCCCATAGAATAGTAGGGCTAGTTATAGACGTTTCTATGAAATAATTTATGCGCTCACAACCAATAGTAGGGGCCCTACTCTCTACTATATATAGCCCTACTCGATAAAGGTGGGGCTTGACTGGGATTTCTTCTATACGTGATATGGATGCATCGATATTACATCCATAGAGATAGAGGGTTCGAACTAAGATTCCCCTTGTCGGGTGGTGCATAGGGCCCCTACTATTCTATGGTAGTCGGTAGATTATTGTAGGGCCTGGCGTACCCTATATCCTCCCACCCCCCGGGGGCCCACCCTGCTTCCCAATTGGCTAGCCTCCCACCCACCCCTATAGTTGGGTGGGGAACTATTACTGGTCGAGGGTGAGAAATCGACCTGGGAGATAACATTGATTGCGCTCAACCTGCTGTTCTCAAGGATAAGAAATTCATTCCGGCTGGTTGCACCTCATTTTTCAAATTCCTTAGGTATGTAGGCTTCAGGAGCATAACATCATTGGAGAGAGGGCTTGAGAGCGAAGCTCTGGGCGCCCTATGGACGAACCCCTATCAATCATTGGAGGGTGCCTGTTGTCGAACCCCCTACTCTAGATAGGGCAAGGAGTCTTGTAACAACATTCTCGTATTCTGAGCATTCCTCCATCTACAATAGTTGAGGGAGCGCATCATTCTTGATTCACATTCCTCTCTCTAGCATTCTTCCCTACGGGCCGAGCTCGCAGCCCTTTTGTTTCTTTAATCACTTGCTTCAAGGCCCATTAGAATAGTAGGGCAACCGCAGAAGAGTATTCATTTTATTCGTCCGGTCAGTAGCAGGAAGTACTCATCAGTTGCGATGGTGGGCATCAGTAGAGAGGGGGGTGAGGGCGGGTGGGATGGGTTTGCATTGGATGGAATTCGTTTGGGGGTGGGAGGAGATAGATGGGCGGAATGACTGGGATGGGATAAGGCCACTAATGAATAAGTGAATGTTCCTTCGACCAATGCTGCTGTAGCCGAGGCTCCTATACAAAAAGAGGTAGTGCCCTTCAATCCGGCGGTCTGGAATCTCTACATTGATAAGTGGTGGGTACCAAGAAGATGGAATAACCGAGAAAGCTCGGAGCCGAACCTGCTTGTGTCCTATCCTCCATCACTGTTGTTCCAGCTGTAACGAATGGGTCACCCTACCATACTCTATTCAACGTGCCTAAGCCTCGACTGTGCATATGGAATGGATGAAAGAAAGGGCCTCATGCCCTTAGAATAGTAGGGGCGGGTGGGTGTGAAACTATAGTTGCTCCACCCATAATTAATGAGTCGATCAATCTCCTTCGTCATCAGCGGGGCGCTGAAAGGAAGAATCTCCATTTCATCCATAATGCACACTTCTCAGCGGATTCAACGTCTCATGTCCCGTAGGGATGGGTGGGAGGAAACAATCCTAGATATTTATTTTCTACTCATTGCAATACTGCATCTTTATTTTATAATCATTGCAATTCCGGGTTATATATATTATCGGGTAGGGATGTAGTATATTATTTGGAATAGACATTAAAATATTGCCAATTATTTACCAGGGAGGGTTATATCTATTGCCGGGCATAGAGATGTGGCAATAACATGCCCACTTTGCAAAATTTGCAAGAACAGGAACAATGGATAATAAGTTGCATTTGAAACAAAACATCTTTTCTTCTTCGATTTCCAAATAATGGATCCAATCCAATCCAAAAGCCCTAAGTATGATTTTTTTAGGGATTTTACAAACAACCGCGATCTTCAGTATAGCATATACATATGAATCACCATCTACTATTTCCATGTCTATGCTAATTAGGGTACCAAGCGTCTTCCCGATTTTTTCCAAAGCCTTTTGGGTCCAATACTCTATCAGAAGATTGTTGAGTCTGATTTTTACAAGCTTGTTGTATGGCTCCATGTTTAAAGGGTTGAAATTTCTTTGCCATTTCTAAATATACATAGGATACTTATCCATATACCAAGGCCCTTTATTGAGTATTTTATTGCGTTCTTCCTCAGATGCAAATATCACCAAGAAAAATCCCCACAACAGGAATTTCATTATCTGTTGGGTGCTCCAAGAGTCTACAATCCATTTGTGGATTTTCTTTCTGTTTGATCGAGGCCTAATAACTCTGCATATGATCGCCAATTCCTTCAGAAACCGTAAGTCACTTTCTATTTCTTCCGAAAGATCTATCACAATTAATTCTTCTGAATCTTCATTTTCGTCCTCCTTCTACCTTTTTTTGTGAATTATCGTAGAGTGCCATTTTTTTCAAAATCTATCCTTTTGATTCTATATTGTTTTGTAATAAAGATTTTTGAAATTACATTTAATTAAATAACTTAGGGTTATTTAATTAAATAAGGTGCCTCAGGGAATTAAATTAAATAGTTTGATTTATTTAATTTAATGAGATGAAATGTTAGTGTGAAAGGGGGAATTAACCTGATTAAATGCATTAGGTTAATAGACGAAAATGATGCAATTAATTAAATAGCTAGGCTAATTTAATTAATTAAGCGAAAAGAGGATGAATTCAAGGAAATGATGTTAGTATACCTAATTCGAGTGTATGATATCATTTAGGACATTTTTCAGTGTCTACAAATCCTTTCCATGAAGAAAATGAAGAGGATGAACCTATGGATACTCAAGATTATCTTGGTGGTGAAGATCAAAAAATAATTGTTTCTCTTTCTATTCTTATCATTTCTCAACACCATGATAAGTCTACTTCTTCTCCTATCATAAAAACTTTAGCCTTTCCAATTGTTGAGGTAATTATGGGAGATACTTCTTTTCCAGTTATCTCCAATTTGCTTGCATTTGTTGATCCGTTGGTTTCAGGTATCCCAAGTTTTTTATAGGGTCCTACTACTTCATAGTTGCAACAGTGCTTAGAAAATAAGAGAAGTTTCACTTAGTAATTCGATAGTTTGATACTATTAGTAATCTAATTTAGTGTTCTATCAAAGCAAGAAATACTAAAGTTACATTGAGATTGGCAGTTGATTCCTCTTTTGGGAATATGTGCATTGTAGTGACACAACCAATTTCAGACAAAAGTGTGGATGAAGCTGATGAAAGTGATTTTAATATCACTAAGGTATAGCTTGGTCCTTCAACACATGTAGGTGATATTCAAAAAATTTAGATGTTTGCAACCAAATTGATTCAAAGGAGAAAAAAGCAAAAGCAAACGAAAGATTAGCTCAAACAACAAGTGTAAATTTTGACCTCATATCTTAGGTCTATTATGGATACATCCACCTTTCCCATAGATTTGACCCCCACTTCTACAATTCCTATTTCTAAAGGAATAATTGAGAAAGGAATCATAGAGGATGTACAAAAGTATCAATCATATGGGAAGATAACTGAAAGGTGGTTAGATCAGATGAAAGAAAAATATTTGGACTTCATCGAGAAGACTAAAGAGATTGTTGATAAAGCAAATGTTTAGAAGGAAGAGATCACCAAATAATTAAAAAGAATAGAGAGATGAAGAGACAATATGGAAGGGAACTTTGAAAGATCTCTAGGAGATGAATCAGATGAGTGTTGATGACTTGATCACTGAAAGGATTTTCTCAAATATTGAGGAGAATAGATCTAGCATGCACGGTTTCAAAGTGTGGAATGGAAACTTATAAAAATCAGTAAAATTTTGATAGAGTAGAAAAACATTTTAGTGACTTGTGAGAATATAAAGATAAAGGCTCAAAATGACCTCCTATCACTCAACATTTATACAATAGAAGAAGATGGAATTTGAGATCTGGATATTTAGATGATCAATGTTGAATTATTCAATAGACGATATTTTAGTGTGGAGGCAATGAAGAAATTAAGTAGTATTTTTGCTACTCTTAGTATGTGTGATGGTGGTCCACTTGATTATTTCCATAATTTCAAGGAGATTTAGAAAAGTCATGAGAACTGAAAATTTAGAATGAGGATATGATTGTTCCTAGGAACAAGCTTCTAGCCCAAGATGTTAAAGTTTTTAGAATATTCAAAGGAAATTATTCCCATTAGAAGCAACTTGCAACCCACAAGACTTCTATAGAAGGCATCAGAGCCGATGCAGATGGAAGAGGAGTTTCTCAATAACTTTAATTGCAAGTGTGCCTATAGTTTTCTAAGTGTTAAGTCGCCTATTATGTTTTAATATTATATTTTTATAAAAGTGAATTTTGTATCTCATAATTATGAAAGGTTAGAAAATAATCCTTTTTGCATGAAAATTGAGAAATTTATAGCTTAATAAAGTTATTTTTATTTCTCTCAAATATTGTAAAAGGGTAGTTACCCAGGTAGTTATAAGTTGGTTATGAGTTAGTTACTAGGTAAAGCCTATTAAGGCTTATGTTATTGTAAAAGGAATTTTTGACATTTTCACAAGTTTGTATAAGGGGATTTTTGGAATTGTGCAATTCTACAAAGAAATAGAAGGCATTCTTGAAGGTGCATTCATGGTGTTTTCTATGCGCTATCAGTAATATTTTTGTATATTAAGTTGGTGATAACATTTATGATCCTAAATCTTATTTATGAATATAAATGGTAAATATTTCATGAATCACATTTGGAATATTTTTATTTCTTGGTATCTCGATTTGAATGTGTTTCCATTTTGAAAATAAAAAATCATTATGTTCAGCTCATATGTGCAGTCTATGACCTTGGTAATTAACTTGTTTAAGTTTATTTTAGTTTCTATTTAAAAATCCAAATAAGATCATATGAGGGAGCTAACCCTCTCAAATGTAGAGGAAGATTATTATTTGACAAGAAATCTCTCTAACTATTGGAGTGATTGATAATTTTTGTTGGGTGAGTCAAGTATCATTCAATTGCCAATATGCTTACCAACAATATGATATCACATGATAAACAAGTGTTACTATGGAAGTCCCTTCCTTTTACCTTAATTGAAGGAGCATTATATAAGAAGGGGAAAGATGACATCCTCCAAAGAGTAGTCTATGAACATGAACATGAACACATTTTAAGGGAGGTGCATAAAGGTATTTCCAGGGGACACAATTGCGGAGACACTATTGCCTGAAAAATACTACTAGCTAGATTATGGTGGCCTAGTATATATAAAGGATGCTAAGAACTATACCAAGAGTTGTGAAATTTACCAAAGGATAGGGCAACCTATTGCTCGAGATGAAATTTCCTTCCAACTAGTTTTAACACAAGTCCCATTTGAGAAATGGGCTATTGAATTCATAGGATCCATAGACCCTCTGACAAAAATTTACAAGAATAGATTCATTATTACCAATATTGACTACTTAACTAAGTGGGTTGAGGCTAAACCAACCAAAGATTGCACCAAATATAGTGCAACTAGATTTCTCTACCATAATATAATTACTAGATTTGAGTGTCCATTAAGCATAACCAGTGATCAAGGGAAACACGTTGTTAACAAAATAATAAAGGAATTACTAGCTAATTTCATGATCACCCATAATTGCAATACACCATACCATCCACAACAAAATGGGGAAAGTGAAGCACTGAATAAGATTATTGGAACTACTTTGAGCAAGATATGTGATGCAAACAAGATAAACTAGGACATTAAACTTCCTACAGTGTTTTGGGCCTATTGCACTACATATAAATGATCTATCAAGAACACTCCTTTTGATCTTGTGTATGAAATGGAGGCTTTCTTGTCTTTGAATTTCAGCATCCAGAACCTTCACATAATAGTAGCCTTAAGACTCATTGACTAAGAATCCATCAAACATTGCCTAGAAGAACTAGATAAAGTAAAAGAAGCAAGACAATTGGTAGAACACCATTTGTGGATAGAAAGGTGAACATAGAAAGGATGGCATGATCAAAACATCAGGTCTAAACAATTCAAGGTCGATGATATGGTCTTGCTCTATGATATAAAATTAAATAATCAAGGTAAACTAAAAGTTAAATGGTTGGGCCCTTATCAAATTAACGACATTCTTGAATCAAGAGCAATATGACTAAGGACATTAGATGACACAATATTATAATACTGTGTAAATGGAGCATGAATTAAACATTATCACACTAATCTTGAGTAGAGTTGACTTAAGGACAAGCTAAAATTTTGAAAGGGAGGATGATGTTGGCAAGAAAGTATAATAGTTTAGACATAGTCGAGTAAATCCTATCACATCTTGCCATAAGGAGCTCACAGAGCATAAGATTTGAGAGACACCATCTAGCGTAAGGATAGGATAGATGAGTCATGTTCCATCCCTTAGATATATGTATAAAAAAATATTTGTATAATAGTACATGTAGGTTGGAAGTGAGGAGTATAAAGTAAGGAAGAATATCATATATAGAGTATAGAGGAAGATATATGATGAATGTATATGATGTAAAAAAAGATATAAGGATATGTAAATGTACCCAATTGATATTGATAATATATCAATACCAAAATTCTATATATTGTGTTATATGATATTCTTTATGTTTAGTTAACTAATTAGGATTTTGTCCAGATCCAATCCTTGTTCCCTTTACATGATTGAGTCCAGGGTATAAACTACAACACACATAAAGTACTCGGGGTTCAAAAATTTGGTCTATGTTCCCCAATTTTCTTGCTAACATGGAGGAGGATAAAATTTCCGTGGGAAAGTTGGATCACCCTTTTGTCTCTCAAAAGGTGGTGGCATCCTCTAATCTCCCAAGCGAAAATAGTTTTATTTGAGAATTTCAAGAAGTCAATATCAGTTTAGGGAAACTTGAAAAGGGGGGGGAGTGGTTCCCCTTTTTCTTTGATAACTTTTGAGGATAGGCCTATCTCACCAAGAGTCATTTTATTGAAAATATAAGGTGATGATATAACAGTCTTCATTCCTAAGGGGGGAACCCCTCCAATAGAAAACTTGGGTTGGAAACAATTAGGTATTTATTCACCTATTTCGAGTCCAAGACGATCTCATTATGTTCCTGTTGAGGACCTCATCTCAGTTCAAAGTTCCCTTAAGGGAAAATATGAGAAATATTCTAACTAGAAGGCTCTTCTAGAGAGAAAGAAGAACCTTTGAACCTCTCCCCCTTCTCATGGAATCCACACTAGGAGAAGAAAAAATGATGATTGTGGTGCAGAAGCTAAAATCTAGGGAATAATCTTTGCCTAAGCCTCTAGGGGAAAAGATAGTAAAATGGATATGGTTGATGAGGTTCAGAGGACTATCATGGACATGTGCTCTAAGAGAATCCCCTCAAAATAAATGAAGATCATGTCATAGAATGTTAGAGGGCTTAATAATACTCACAACAATGACCTCCTATCCAATTTTATTTGATAACATAAACCAATATCCTTCTGATTCAATAAACCAAGATGTAGACGCAAATATTGAATTCTCTAAAAAATAAGTTCTTTAAAGATTGAAACTTCCATGTATATAGTGCAGAGAGGGAATTGGGGGTGGCTATAGTGTTCTTTAATCAGCTGAATAACTAGGAACATGAATTCCTCTACTCAGGGATTGAACATCACAACTGGCAGTCATGACCTACTAAAGAACCTCATTTAATTATCAACCCAGGGACGTAAACTTGAAATGGGATAGCACAAGATATGCACTAATCACCCTTCCAGACATACATGATTCCTAAAATGCCTTATACTATAATTTAAGTACTGGAAACAACTTTACTGTTTAACTTTGCTTGGAAATGAAAAACTCAAAAGATAACCTATTCTGCTCCTAGTGGCTGCAGGAACAATTGACAGCTCTGTGTTTCCTCTAGCTACAGGAACAGTCACATTAACTTCTATGAAGGGAAATGCAGCTATTCTAACTTGCAGAATAAAATTATGGACAGTTCCCTAAGTGGCCCCCCTTAGGTAGTGCCAAAAGCAGACAACAGATTAGGCGAAAAACTTCATAAGCTTTATTGATTCAATGCAAACAAGTATATGTCACAATCTCTTGGCTAAATTTCTAAGACTGAAAGTGTGTTACAATAGCAATTTTTTCCAGCCCCTTCTTTGAAGGAGAATGGGCTATTTATTGAAAACTAATCCTAACTACTAACCAACCTTCCCTTATAAAACGGGAGGCATTTATTACATTTAACCAACTTAAGTAAAGAGGTGAATGACAATGCAAGAACTAAGTCAAATTGGTTGAGCAGTCTTAAAGCACCATCATCCTGGATTCATGCACCACCAAGATGACTGGCCTAGATTTCTAGAACACTCTCCCTGCATGGCGGATGAGTTGAAACTGTCTCCTCATCTTTTGCTGTTGAACCAGTCTTTATGGATTTGGTCTTCAATTCTTCAGGTGGAAATTGAATTCCTTTCCTTCAATCGTGGTACCTACAAAATATCTTGCCATCTTTTCCTGAGGAAGAAGGTTAGCTCAACACGTTCATCCTTTAAGACAATCCATTACTTTATTCATTCATTTATTAAGTATTAAACTAAGGCAAACATTGTTTCAGATATGGCTGCAGGAAGTTTTGGTAGTGGAGGCTACAGGAAGGTTTATGATCACAAAAAGCCATAAAGTATTTATCAGACTGATAAAAAATTAAAGGTAATAATCATGGGACTTATTATCACAATATACTCATCATATTTAAGTCATAAAATGGTCTATATCTATCCCATAAACAGACTGAATGTTTGTTTTAGCATAATAAAAACAACAAAGTATTTATAAAAGTATGATCAAAATGTGCCAAAGACTTGGCTCATCAGTGGCTACCTTGTGGAATCTTGGACTGATAAGGGGAGAAGCCCTATAGGAAGACCATCATCATATTTCCACAAAATTCACCCATTTGGGGGACAACTCGATCTGGATCATTTCTAACAATTATGCTATGAATTCTAAAAAATCTAGGAGAACAATGTGGAATAACCTGAGTTTATTCAGATCCTTTCACTCTGGAAAGTGGTTGGCGATGGGGAATTTTAATACCCCTCTATAGGCTAATGAAAAATGGGTAGCTATCAAACAAACATGAGTAGCATATTAGACCTCATGGACTTTATAGATGTTGATAACCTAATTGGTGTAAATCTTAGGGGAGCTAACTTCACTTGGTCCAGTTGGCGGGGGGATTCACTTATTCAGGTGAGACTTGATAGGGCTCTTATCTCCTTTGACTGGCTCCCCTCTTTTTGTGCTCTTTGTTAACTCTAACTAAGATTGGGTCAAATCACTACCCTATCTCCCTCAATGTGGAGAGAATGGGCAGAAATAAAAACTTCCCTTTTCAATTTGTAAAATGTGGACCCTCCATAAGGACTTGGAAAAATATCAAGGATTGGTGGTAGGTTAATGTTGAGGGGACAACCATGTACATATTGGCTAAAAAGCTCACTATTGTTAAATCCAATATTTAGCTATGGAAAAAAATGTTTTGGGCATATCTTTAAGTGAGAATTGATTGTGGAAAGCAACATGGATTCTATTCAAAATAACACTCAAAATTATGGGGTGGTTAATGAATAGCTAGCATAGGAAATTGTTTTGCTATTGGAATTCCATTCTCTAATTTATAAGGAAGAAGAATATTGAAGATAAAGATCTAGAATCATATGGTTACACAAAGGAGATCACAATTCCAAATTATTTCATCTTTCAACAATGAAGCATAAGTCTATCAACCACATCAAATCTATTAAGGTGAATGACTTAGTGTTGTTTGAGGATGTGGATATCAGGGAATCAACCTTTGATTTCTTCCAAAATCTCTTGTCTAAGTACTTGGTTCCTAAACTGGAGGTAAAATATGTTGTTTTGGATGTGATACTAGGTATTTTGTCCCATGAGGACAATAAGAATCTTGCAAAAATTCATTTTGTTGAGGAGATTTGAGTGACTATCTTCTCTTTTGAAGGGTCCAAAGTCCCGAGCCTGGATAAATTTCCATATTTCTTCTTCCATTTACCTATTGGGATATCATGGCCTCTAACCTAATTGTGGCAGCTAAAGAATTCTTTGGGAGTGGAAAATTGTTGAAGGAACTTAATGCTTCATTTATTTTTTGATTCCCAAAAAATTTGGCTTAATATCCTTGGCTGAATTCAAACCCATAAGCCTATGCAACTTAGTGTATAAGATATTCACTAAGGTGGTTCCTAATAAACTTAAAAAAAAATTGCCCTGCTTTATTTCCCCCAAAAAAGTGGATTTATCCTTGGTAGAAAAATTCAAGACTCAATTATCTCTATCCACGAGGTCATCCACTTTCTTTTTTTCAATCATAAGGTGGGGTTCCTCCTTAAGCTTGACCTAATGAAATCCTCAGATAGGGTGCATTGGTGTTTCCTTTAGAAAGTTATGAAGAAGTTTTGTTTTAATAACAAAAATGTAGATTTCCTTCTCTAGTTGGCCTCAACTTTGGTCTTCTATGTTCTTGTCAATGGTTCTCCATGAAGCTTCTTCAAGAGATCTAAAGGGTTATGCTAAGGGGTCCTTATTTCTCCCTTCTTGTTTATTATTATTATGGCAGAAGCCTTGCGACATATTCTCCAAAAGGGTGCTTGTATGAGCTCCTTGAGAGGAGTGTTCCCCTCATTGAATGGCCCCCTATTCCCACCAACAGTTTGCTGATGACACCATGATCTTGGGGGAGTCCTTGGTTAGGGAAGCTAAGTCCCTTGGAACCTTACTGTAGAGATATAAAATGACATCTAGTCAAAAAATCAATATTTCCAAAGGTTCTATCTTCTTCATGAATACTCCGACTTTTCGTCAACAAAGGATTCTAGCCATTCTCAAGTGCTTGATTTGATCTCTTCCTAGTAAGTACTCAGGGTATTCCTCTTTTTGTTAAGAAAATTTTGCATTATTTTTGGCTAGATTTGATGGATAAATTCTAATCTAAGTTGGCTTCATGGAAGGGAGTATTATTCAAGCAGGAAAAGTCTAATTGATCAAGGATTTGTTACAAAATTTACCCATTTTATTTATGAGTCTCTTCAAGATCCCTGGTAGAATTACAGAGCATATAGATTAGATTAAAAATATATTCTCATGGTTTCATTTTGAGGATAGAAAAAGGATTCCTCTGCTAGCCTAGGATAATGTTTATCTTACCTAGAAACATGGTGACCTCAATATTAAAAAAATTAAGGATCTCAATGTGGTTATGCTGGCTAAGTTGACTTGGAGGCTTATGAAGGAGGAAAATGAATGGATTCAAATATGTAGAATAAAATATCTTATCAATATGGAAGAGGTTATTTGTAGTCATGTTGTCCCCCTCAACTCTATTATATGAATGAATGTCTTGGATAACTGTGAGTTGATTCATAAAAGGGTTCAATGGAAGCTGGGAAATGGATTGTCCCTCAAGTTTTGGGAATACAATTAAATTTTGAATACCCCTTTGCATGAGGTGCTATGGGATAGACCTTTACAAAACATATGTAAAAGCTACTTTGGAGATAAGTTCATTGATTATATGGTTGATGAATCATGGTAGAATGTTTGTGATGTTGATTAGTTGGAGGTGGGGCTTTGTAGGCTCAAGTATTTTATTTTTGTTGTTCATATTCCCCTCTCTTTTCTTAGGTATTTTTTTGTTGTGGGACAATAACCCTTATGGTTTGTATTTTGTGGTTGCAGGGTACTCTCTTTTCATGGCCAAGGTTGTTAGGCCCTCATTTTGGGCTTCTTTGCTGTGTCCAGGGCTTACTCCTAAAATTAACATCTTATTTTGGCTCTTAGCTCAAAGTAAAATCCTTACCTATGATAATTTGGTCAAGAGATGCTTTTCCCTCCCAACATATGTGCTATGTGCCAAATGGATTCTTAAGATGTCTTCCACTTCTTTAATTGCCCCTTCTCCTATTCTGTTTGGTCTTATTTATTCAATCTTTGGAACCTAAGATGTGTTTTCTTGTTATTCATTGAAGAGGTTATTTCCCAATGGTGTGTCTCTTCATCTAACCCTTCCCTTAATCTTCTATGGAATATCATGTTTCCTTACTTGGTTTGGGGTTTGTGGAAGGAACAAAACAACCAAATTTTTAGGGATCTTTCAAGAAATCTTGATAGGGTGGAAAAAAATTATAGCTACTATGAAAGAGAATTTCCTTGTGTTGTGCTCAAAACAAGAGTCAAAAAAGTTGCGATTAATGTCTTGATATGTGATTTGAAGGTCATGTCTAGATGGGACCTCCAATTAAACATATCTATCCCTCTTGGGCATGGGAATTATTTTAGAGAGGATTTTTTAGAAGCCTCCCCCTTGGGGATGGGTTAAGATTAACTTTAATGGGGTGACCAAAGGTAACCAGGGCCAACGGGTGGTGGAGGAGTGTTTAGATCGTCAGAAGGTAAGTTTATGGGAGCATTTGTGATACCTTTAGGCCATCAAACTAGCCATTATGTTGAGATTGCAACTGCCTTTCACAACATTAAAATGGCTCGTGATAGAGGGTTTAGAAAGGTGTGCATTGAAAGGGATGGTCTTAGTATTACTAATTGCCTCAATGGCTGTCATAAGTTGAGTTGGAACATTGACCATCTGGTTAATGATGTTATTTACATGTCTAGATATTTCAAGGAGGTTTCCATGTTCTCCGATAAGGTAATATGGTTATCGATGCCTTTGCTATTATAGGGGTGCTAAGTGATGACTTAAGGTATTGTGAAGATTACGCTCCCGTCCTGTTGCACACAAAGAACCTTACAATACTAAAAGAGGTTGGTGATCCTATAGTTAAAGATGGGTGGTGCAAGGAATCATATTGAGCCAATTAGCTATAATGGGTTTCAATGCAACAACATTTGTAAGATCCTCAAGAATGGGGGACTTATCAATTACATACAAAATATTAATGGTTATGATCCAAAAGCTACCACAATTGTGGCTCATTCTTGAAAGAATATAACCATCACAATGTTTGGGTGGGAAATTTCTATCAATGACGAGGTCATAGCCCAAGTGATGGGATTGTCCATGAAGGGAGAAATGTCTTTAAAGATAGGAAAGCTAGAAAGTAGGCCATGTAAATATTTTTTAAAGGTGATGAAAGGAAGCACTTGGTTAAATTCCATAATGGGTATGAGAGAACCACTCTCAAGCCTATCTAGGTGGAAATCGTTGAAGTGATCATGGGGTATGTAACCTTCAAGGGTCACTTCAAAAACATATATAGTTACCATTTTTCCTTACTGAATCACTTTAGGCATAAAGTGGTGGTTTCCTTGCCTTTTTTCTCCTTATGATGCTTGATTCTTGTATTTCTTAGCACGGTAGGAACTCAAATTTACCCATAATTCATGAGGGCCTCATTCTTCTCTTGGGTAATCATATGACATGTTTAACCCCGTACAAGACTCCCCTAGTTGTTTCAAGATAAATTCTAAAAATTTGAAGATTGTCATCTCTTAAGAAGATGATTTGTTGCAAGCCTGAAACTTCCCCTATATGCATGGGTTTCAAATTTTAAATTTTAGGAAATGCATACGGACACTCTAAAATGCGTACTCCCTCTAAAATATTATGTAATTAGAAATGGATACCCATTTTAAAACTTTAGGTTCAAGAGCTCAAGCCTAAATGGGTACCCGTTTCTGTCAAGATTTGTTGCAAGCTTGAAACTTCCCCTATATGTGGACCCAAATTCTTGCTTTTACCTAATGCCACATCATCTTTTTTGTTGAGGTGTCTAAAAAGAACCTATAAATAAGGACCCACAATTGTGCACTAAGTGAACTGGTGCTCCTCTCTCCTACTCTGACCAAATAAATTTAGAAGACAAGTATCAAAACTATTGGAACATGCTCAACTGTTGGACCACTCCCCTACTCCAGCCAAATAAATATAGAAGACAACTATCACAACTATTGGAACATGCTCAACTACTGGACCACTCCCCTACTCCAGCCAAATAAATACAGAAGACAACTATCACAACTATTTAAAGAACATGCTCAAATGTTGGTCCTCTCCCCTACTCCAACCAAATAAATACTTGATATTCAATACTCAACTATCTCAATTATTGGAACATGCTCAAATATTGGTCCTCTCCCCTACTACAAAAAAATAAATATATGAGACTCAACTATCACAACTATTGGTTCACATGTTGGCTAGGCTTAACCAACACACTCTAATATACTTTGACAGTTTAGGTGGTAGATGTGGTCTTGTTCCTATCGTCGACATTTATTCCTATTGCTAGCGTTTGTTCTTGTTCAAACAATAGTTGCCATTATCTTTGAATTCAAACGATTCCTATGTGGAAGTCCAAGAGATGCATTTACTGAATAAAACATTTTGCTTCACATTTTGACCCTATAATTATTTTATGTAAATGGTTATTGTAGTGGAAATAATGGGAACTTCAAAATAGGGTATGGAGATCCATCAAATCATAATAAAAGGGGGATTATTGTCAAATATTACAGTTGGAAATGATCAAGTAGATATTTATGCAAAATGTGGAAGCATAGACAAGGAAGCCTCAAAGAAACATGTTCTCATGCAATGTTATGATTGTAGGATATGCACAAAATGTTTTTGTTAAAAAGGATTTAGAAACTTCCAACCAAATGTTATTGGCAGGTGTAAAGACGAACTTTGCAACCTTTGCCAACATCCTCCCAACCTATGCAAAAATGGGAGCTTTAGAACTAGGTATAGACATCCATCACATGATAAACGAAGGATGCAAAGAAGTAGAACCAAAAAATTAAATTGAAAAAAATCTTAATTTAGATCAATATTGTACTCATTATTCAGATAAAGATATTTTAATATATAATACTATTTTTTTGGTTTCAAAATAGGGATATTGTTAACCTTTCCAATATAAAGTTTTTAAGTTCATTCAACATTATTTTTGCAGATGCCAATCTATATTATCTTCTTATTTTCATTTGTATTCTTATTTTGTCATGTTTAGTGTATATAAGTGTAGATTGATGTATTATTTTAGTATATGTCTACCTTCTTCCTTGTTGCAATTGTGTTCTCCATTGTGACTCTCCTTACCATGTGACTTGCCATATCATCACTCTAAGTTTTGGTTTGTGGAGAGGTGAAAGTGTCGCATGACATTGATTAAATTTTGCAACTAAGAGATTTATATCCTCCATGAAATTTGAGGATGGGTAGAAGGTAATGCATGAATTTCCTCCAATGTGTTGGTCATTTTGTAGAAGGTGTGGTTTGAATTTTGTTACAGAAAGAGTGTTGAGGAAGGAGAGAACAAAAAATAGACAAATTATTGTGACTAGATGAGGAAGGAACTAATAACCTAGAATAAAAAATCTCAAGAAATAAGCTCATGAAGAAGATCTTCAAACCTCAACATGACTTAGGATTTGTCCCTTAGCAATGAGGCTTTGATGGGTTCCCTAAAATTTAAATTCACATTAATGATTGATAACTTGGATCTTAGTCCTAAATTAGGAAACAATATGAAGGATCTAAGTCAATTCTTTGACCATGTGATGTTACACACGAACACAATGGCATTACATTGGAATCTTAGGACGCTAATAATAAGACTTCCATTCAATATAAAACTAGCATTATAAAATATTAATAATATAATTTTTAAAAGGTTGTTAATACCTCCAAGGGATGACACAATTCTACTAAAATTTCAAGTATCATATATGGAGTGGGATGATTACATTATCCATTCATGAATCAATGTTAAAATACTTGAAATTCCTTTAAAGGTAAAATACAACTTAATTACATGTAAACACTAAGGATCCAAACTCAACTTAAGGTGCATATTATCTAACCACTAAACTTAATATTGTTAGCTTGCAAGCCAATAATATCAAATTTTATACAAGAATATAAAGATCATCCATTTTTCAATTCTCCATCAAATGACCATGTCATGAAAATCTCTAGGACCTATTAGTATTGGTTTCAATGCTTAGTGTCACATGCACCTATGGAAATTGAATAGGGTTAATCTAGGAGTTTACTATGAATAATGCATAAAGTGAATAAGTTATAACTGGCCTTTAATTCAACCATTTATGTAAGGGATTAGGTTTCACTTAATTTTGGCCACCATAAGATCAAGGTTACTAAAATTCTAGGGATAATCCAATCATATAGTCTATTATTCCACTTGGACACCCTCACAACAAAACATATCATTTCATGGGGTGATGACAAGGTGCATAGATTTGGCCATCTAGTCTTCTCTAGATCAAATCTAATCAAGTAATAAATTAGTTATTTACCTTATCCATTTCATACATTATAGAGAATTGGCTATCACACATAGGATCCACTAGAGTTGAACTAGTCAAATTCCTTCTACAGGACCTTATATATTGAATTAACTAGACTAGGTCCCTCATTCTCTTTCTTTCATACTTAACTCTTCTGAGTGATTAACACCCTTCTTCCACAAATATCATTAAATTAGTAGCCTTTGGTGACCAACCTATATTAATACTTATATAGTTGCTCGATTCTCTATTCTTTAGTTTTATTTGTTAAGTTTGGTGGTCCATCAACTTATTTGAATTTCATCTAAGATCTCTTCATGATCTTAAATTATTTAATTCTCCTAAGGTTTCTACCCATACATTTTTTGTAGCGAATTTTTTTATTTGTTGAAATCATATAATTGAGTAAATAAATTGGATCTCTATTCCATATTCTCTAGAATTCTCTTACATCTAGTCATATTTACTTTGCGTTCACTTTTTCAAACTCTATTTTGTTGTTTAAATATTGTAGTTGGGTTTCTCATGTTATCCCTAACTCATGACATGTCCTCCTTGTCAATAGCTACTTTCTCATCCTATCCTTTATTTAGCCACCCATGCACTATTACTAGTCACTAATATATTTTTTTATGAAATTATATACACTCCCCCTTTTGCTTGGTTGATTAAGGGTCCTTGTCAATAGCTACTTCTACTAAAAAATTGTTGTTGAGTATCATAATTGTAGGTATTAATGCATAAGCCTATAATTTATAGATAATATAAACATTAACTTAAAATTTAATATAAATTTATTGGTTTAAGCTCTTAAATTAAAATGTGGTTCTTTCTAATCATGTTTTTAGTACCATCATCATGAGTGTGTCTTATCTTGCATATGAGTTAGTTTTAAAATAATCATTAAAATTTATATACTAAGCAATTTTAGAATCAAAATCATGCCTAATTTGAACTAATTATTCTATAATATATTGTTATAAAAGGTGATACAATTAATATAAGAGTTGATCATAATCCATTGGCCCTATAGGACAATCTGACTCAAAGGTTGTGATTGAGCTTTCAAAGTTACAAGAAATTTCCAACTATTCAAATTTGTATTTTCTATAGTTGTTTGTTGTGGGTTTCAGCATAACAATTTTAGTTTTTGTTGCTATAGTTGTTGATGTTGATTATGTTATTCTTGCAACAGATTTTGATGTATTTCAAACCCATTGAAAATAAGAGGAAATTTATAGAGTATATCTTTCATTTATTGGCTTTATTTGCTACTCTAAGTTATCATTGTTAATGTAAAAACAATGGATAATCTAGGATTGTAATATTTTATTTAAAATTCACAAATCTATTTAAATTTATTTTTCAAAATTTATGATGGGGTTTACACATCTAAGGAAAATCTAATCATAATTAGTCAAATTGTCATAATTAATTGATCACGAACTAAGTAATCTAGAATATCATCCAAAGTGCATCTAATAATTTTCTTTCTAGCCTCACTACAAACCTTCACTTTACTCAAATTATTGTCATTAAGATATATCATTTCCAATCTTGGTTTTCTTATTGTTAACAAAATTATCAATAGTAAGATATAGCCTTTGCAAGATATAGAACCAATAACACATTTAATATTGATGTTGATACAATCATTCCACCTTTTGTGAGCATTCCACAACCTCATGTACCAATCAATTCCTATGTTGGAGTGATATTTACCACACATTTGGTTTAGTTCAAGATATTTTTGGCCACTCATTTTTTTTTCCAATTGCTTCTCACTCTTTAGCTTTATGATAATCATTTATTTCACACTCTCTCCTCTCTATGATTTTTATGACCTACTAAAAATATCACAATGGAGCTTCTCATTCACTTTAGTGATGAATTGTAGTAAATGATCATCCTTGTGGAGATCAACAAAGCTAGATTGAGAAAAATAATCTTATTCCAAGGTGTTGATATCCTAGCTGTCATTTTAGAAGCACTTGGAATGGATCTCATCAAAGGATTAATTTGACATAATGTCAACATTGAAATATTCCATGTTTGTGTGTAATATCTATACCGTCATTAGTGACAAGGAACTTATCGAGGCCATGGGACAATATTACATTTGGAATAAGAGCATGATAGGCATGAAAGCCATTGTTGACAACATTACTTTTGTAAGTGAGTACTCTTCCTCTCAAAGGAATTAAATGTCATGAGTTTGCTTAGATTGGTATTTTTTCGTATAATTGAGACTATATTCGTGGTGTTGGATAAAGCTATTGTAAATATTTAAGGTTCTCAAAGGTTTGGTGAGTTTTTACAACCAATCATTGGATGTTTTGACACTTCATGAACCTCAAAAAAGAGATGCTCAATCGAAGAATTCTTTGACATGGAAAAGATGGTTTAGGACATTAATTTTATGAATGATGATTAGATCAAGTGAAATAGGAGGATGAAACCTATAGTTCTATGTTTATCAATTCTAATAATATCAAATAAAATTTTGTATATAGATAATCCCTTGTGGAACATATAAACTACTTTTTGTATCTCTCTCAACCACAATTTTACTATTTTTGTTTTCTAATGATTCAAGTCTACTTGTGTAGCTTCCTTTCTCAATCATTTTATCTTTGCTTTCTTTTGTCTCGGGTTCTCTCACTATGTTGTCCCATATCCATTTTGGTTATGTTTTATGCAAGATTTTTGTTAAATTTTATCATACTATTAGTAGAATGAGAGAGGGCCCTTATCCCTGACTTGAATTATTAAAAAAAAGAGAGAGTATTAAATATCCAAATTTCAACTATTAATAATGTTAGATGGGTCATCATCTAATAGATTGTTCTCATGTCAATGGTTTGCAACCACATATATTTTCAATTTCATCGTGATATAATGTCATTGAATGTGCTTGATGTATGTAGAATAGTAAATAAACCTTTTGTAATCTTGGTATTTTACTTGTGGAGTGGGATCCACTTATTATTTTGGATTATTTTGATTTTTCTTTGGAACCCATGTGGAAGTAGTGCCTTTAAATAAGGTGACATTGGGATTGTTGAAATTTGCTTACTTATTCTCCTTTGAAGCATTAAGATGAAATCTTCCTTGTTTTCATATATATTGAGGAATGAAATTATTTTTCTCTTTCTTTATTGGTAGATAACAAGGGTTATAAGTTGGTTTTTGTGCTTAGGATCATTGGGAGGCAATGCAGAGGGCTTCATTTGCTTCTTCTTTTTTTCCTTTTTATTAACTTTTTAATTGTTCTTTGTCATAGAATCATTTGGTATATATAATTAATAAATTCTATCTTTGTGTTCATAATAAATAAGTATTTAATGTTCTTTACTCTTACAATCATAATAGATGTCCTTGAGAGTGTCCAACATAATTTTCAAGTGTGAAGTGACTTGACTGTAAAATGTAATCATAATAATTTGAATCATGTGGAATATCGTAGAAATATTGCAATCATCTCGAGAATGATTATTTTAGTTACATGTGATAAAAAAAGTTAAGATTAAATCATGATAATTGCAGCCATATAGAAAAGTATTGAAGTTTTTAATCAAAATAGTAGGGAAGTAGAAAATGTCAAAAGATATACCTCCCAACTGGGGGACACCATCAAAATATTGTAAAGTACAATTAAACGTGTAGAGTACAAAAGCTCCAAATCTCAACCAATAATATTATATGGATTATCATCTAATAGATTGTTCTCATCTTATTTATGTGGTTTGCAACCACCTTTTATTTTTTGAATTAAGCATGATATGATGTCATTGAATGTGCTTAATATATGTAGAATAAGAGAAAGACCCTTTGTAATATTGGTATTGTACTCGTGGAGTTAGATTCGCTTGTTCTTTTTTAATATTTTAGTTTTTCTTTGGAACCCATCCATGGAAGTAACACCTTTAAAAGAGGTGCCAATGGGATTGTTGAAAGTTACTTTCTTATTCTTCATTAGAGCATGAGGAAATCATCCTTTCTTTGGTACATCTGAAGGAATGAAAAAATATTATTCATTCTTTTTAGGTGGAGGACATGAGTTATAAGTTTATTTTTGCACAAGAGGAAAATTGCGAAGCAATAAAGAAGGCTTCATTTTCTGCTTATTTTCCTTGTTAACTTTTCCTTGATTCTTTTTGTTGCACATGCATTTACATTGTAATTATTGAATTCTATCTTTGGTTTCATAAGGAGCTTCTATTTGATGTTCCTTACCTTTGTTGCCATAACAAATGTCCTTCAGAGTGACAACATAATTTTCAAGTTTGAATTAGTTGATTTGAAAATAGGTACACTTGTATCTCTTGTCACTTTCAAAAATTTATGTTGAAAGACATATTTTAGACATTGATATATCATAGAGGTTTTCTCATTTAATTATTGCAACTAAGGTCTCCCAAGTAAAGTACAAAATCTAGCCAATCAAGGATTGATATGGAAAAATTCATCCACTTCCTTAAGCTCCATGTCAAAAGAAAAGACAATACTCCCCAAAGGGTCCACAAGAATGTCATTGGTTATGTTTAGGGCAATACTTAAATGTGTATAATAATTTGATGCTAAATTTTTAATTATATCAAATTATTTTATGCATATGTTATACTAATTGCCTAGATCAATGTGAACACCTTCACATTATTGACCATGAAGAAAACCATGGCCATAAAGTGGACCACAATAATTGTGGTTTAGGATCTCCTCATAAAATGAAATAATTGAAGGTACATAAGGAGGTGAAATTTTATGAGTAATAGCTATACATGTTTTTGTAGAAGTGTGGGAAGAGGAACAATCATGCTTTGTATCCATAGGGTCTTTATTACATCATAGAATTAGTAGGATGTTTGAATACCTATTAGTGCTCAATATTGTTAGATTGTGTATGCAATGCAAAAATATTAGCATAAATTTACAAATTTTGTTTTAGTGGAGCAATCAAACACTAT
The DNA here is from genome assembly GCA_007258455.2 of Sequoia sempervirens. NCBI lineage: Eukaryota > Viridiplantae > Streptophyta > Pinopsida > Cupressales > Cupressaceae > Sequoia > Sequoia sempervirens. The sequence continues at coordinate 27,676 of VDFB02337795.1, forward strand.
CCCCCCATCAATCACACCATCAACATGAATCACACTACTATCAATGAGATCTATGATTTTATGCTCGAATGCCATACAAGTATATGTATAGCGTCCATTAATTCTATGGAAATTGTAGAAGGATTATTCATTGTAACTCTTAGATAATCCTCTAGAGGAATCCAATAGATTGAAGGAATTAATGTTGACCAAATTATTATGAAGGTTTGAAGAACATTATCTAATGGTTTGCTAAGCTTTGTCAATTTCCTAGGCCCTTAATGTTCGAATGGTACAAAATTAGATGTGGTAGTCATTTGACTGGAACTAGATTTAGATACTTTCTTGTCATTTTATTTTTGAAATGTATTGTTCTTTTGACATCTTGAAGGGTTGGAGGAAGTGGGGGAGGCCCCATAATTCCAACCATTAGATTCAAATAGTTGAAGTTTAAGATTTTTTACATGCACACACAAATTCTACCACATAAATATTGAAAGCTAATTCCATAATCATTAGTAGACTCATTATGTCTCTAAGAACATTTAGTTAGATTACTTAGTTGTTTCTAAGCTCGTATTGACACATAAGTTTCGCAAGAAAGTGGTGGCTAGCTCGTCAAAATAATGGATAGAAATAGGAGGTAAGGATTAGAATTATTCAAGGGCATAGTCCTTAGGGTTCATGGAAATAATTTAGGTAAGACTTTATCTTCATATGAATATCTAGACATGAATCATTGAAAGCTCGTAGGTGAACATTGTAACCGTGCCATTTCCATAATATAACCCAAATATCACTACAATAAAGCCAATGGGCAATGGGTGTGTGACAACCTCAAATGTAAAAGGTGTGGAATGTAGAGGATTATACGTAATAGAGTTAGAGCTACAATTTTCTTCTTAAGTTGATAAACTACTTCACTAGCATATTGAAGGTTTAGAAGTGTGGGTAGTAGTGGTAAGAGAAGCGTGGGTAGAATGAAGGATGTCTAAAGAGAATGAGAGATAAGAGGGAATGACATGGTAGTGGAAGGAAAAATATCACTATATATGTAGAGTTGTCATAAGATGATAAGGAGGAATAGTGGTAGTACTTATATGGGTATGAGTAAACACCGTCCAACTTTAAACTAGAACTCTAACTTGAACATAGATTATCACAATTTAATAACATCACAAATAACACACATAATACTCATCTACAAACTAATTATTTCACTAATTGCAACTATCTCTAAGAAAATCGCTGTGTCCTTTATGCTTTGATGGATGTCCATACCCTGTTCCAAAGCTCCCATATGGCACAGGCTGGAAGGATGCTGGGAAAGGCTGGAGAGTCTAGCTTCACACCTGCCAATTGCATTTGGTTGCAAAGTCTCTAAAGCCTTTTCAACGAATCCATTTTGTTAATGTCCTGCAATCAGGGTGTTCCATGAGAGCATGTTCTTTGAGGCATCTGTCAAATAGTTTACGTGCCTTGTCTATGATTCCACATTTTGCATGTCCTGTAATCATGGCGTTCTGTCAAACAATTGTTGGAGGCATTCTGTCAAACAGTTCGCGTGCCTCGTCTATGCTTACACTTTCTGCATACACGTCTAGCAGGGCAGTTGCAGCTACAACATCTGACAAAATTCCTCTATCGTTATCCTGTGATGGATGTCCATGCCCTGTTCCAAAGCTCCCATTTTTGCACAGGCTGGGAGGATGCTCACAAAGGTTGTGGAGTCTGGCTTTACACCGGCCAATCGCATTTGGTTGAAAGTTTCTAAATCTTTTGACAAACGCATATCCTGCAATCAAAGCATTGCATGAGACCATATTTCTTTGAGGCATCCGGTTAAAGAGTTCATGTGCCTTGGCATAAATGTCTACCCGAGCATTTTCAACTGTAATATCTGACAATAATCCTCTTTCTATTATGATTTAATGGATACCCATACCCTGTTTCGAAGCTTCCATTGTCGCCGCTGCAGCAACTATTTCCTTAAAATAATTACAGGGTCAGAATGTGAAGCAACAATGTTTTATGCGATTACTGTTTGAACGGGAATGGACGCTGGCGACAGGAACGAACCCACATATGCGATTACTGTTTGAACGGGAATGGACGCTGGCAACAGGAACGGAACCACATCTGCCACCTAAACGGTCAAAGCAACTTAGAACGTCCTGGTGAAGCCCACCTGAACATGCTCACCTATTGGTCCTCTCCCCTATCCAACCAAATAAATAATCGACTATCACAAGTATTCAAACATGCTAAACTGCTGGTCCATTAGCACAACGTGTAAAGTTTTAGCTAAACCTACAACTGGCATACACACATAAACTGGTAACTTCACAACAATCAAACAGTTTTTTCACCGCATGAGAGTAAACAGTGGGGGTATGGGGGAAAACCTAGATTTGGCATGTCAGGTTGTTAAGGCAGGGGGACCTCTAACATCGGTTCCAAACTCAATTCCAAAGCAGATGGGGGCACTAGAGTGCATATTGGGTAATAATATAGCAAGCAAACCACAGGTGCAACTAAATGACCTTTTGAATCTTCTAGACCAAGGAGGTTTAAGGTTTTCAGGGTTTCACACTCCTCAAGAGACAAACGGGTGGACCACTTTTCAAGATGGGGGTTTGGCAACCTTTTTGGCCCCGTTGCTAGCAAGGTCATCTTTGTCAAGTATTCTGAATCTTGTGAATGCGGAAGAAGGGTTGATTTTCGTAAATGCGAAACAATACAACGGGATTTTAAGACGTAGGTTGGCTCTGAAAAGGAAATTGAAACAAAATCAAAAGAAAAACTTCACTTTGAGATCTAAGGTGGTATCCCACAAAGAAAAGCAAACAAACCAAGCTGAACATAAAAGCAATAGGAAGGTAAGTGGTAGCTATGGGAACCATGAATCAAACACTGATATGGTGGGTGGGACCATGGGCAAGGAGAAAGAGTCCATTACAAACAAGATTGTCACTGAAAAAGCATCTCAGGAAATCTACAGCCCCACGTCTTCACCACTGTTATGGTCATCAGAACTATATGTAGAAGAGCTCATGAGGATGAAAAGTAGACTCGATGCTCTAGAAACAAAGGGGATGTACGAAGATAGCAGATCTAAAATAATTACCGAAGCAAACTGTAAGCTGGAAAAGGATAACAAAATGTTGCAAGATCAGATTTTAACTCTGCAAGTTAACATGGAGAGGGGGCAGCAAGAATTGGTCACTCTAAGGCAAGAGTTAGACCAATTAAAAACAGCAAAAAACGTGAAGTCAGCAGTAGAGGGAGGAGAAAATATAATGGAGTTAAAGGGGATCCAAACAGCATTAGCAGACTTGGAGGTAAAAGAGAATCAGTTAAGGGTACACATAGAAGAGGCCAAATCTTGGTCACAAGCGGTGAGTGGATCATCAAACGAGCAAAAAGGAATCATTGAAAAACAAGTTAAGAGACAATTAAGAGAAGAAAAAGATAAACAAAGCAGGGTTACAAACATTATCATTAAAGGTTTGAGGGACTTCGGGGAGAAGGAGAGAACTGACATTCTAACAAGAAATTTTCTTAAAGATAAGTTGCAATGGGCAGGGCATATTCAACAAGCTAGTAGAATTGGAAGAAAGATAGATGGAGGAAGAGATAGACATGTAAGAGTCACTTTGAGAAATTTAGAAGATAAGAATAAGATCTTAAAAAATAGGGGGTTACTTAAAGGCACACATATTTATCTAGATGAAGATTTGACTTTCGAGCAGCAGGAAGAACAAAGGAAAGAATGGGAGAAGGTGAAAACAGCAAGAAATGAAGGCAAGTGGGCTTGGTTGAAGAACGGGAAAGCCCAAATTAGTGATCGTCTCTCAAACAAGAAATAGGAATTATTGGCCCCACAGGACAACCTACATGTTGTAAGCTGGAATTGTAGAGGATATCCATGGAGAAGAGGACCTGGTTTGGGGCCCATAGCAAAAGGGAAGGATATTATCATTCTTACGGAAACGCATGAACATGATGGCTGCAAAATTCCAGATTTCGAAGGGTATAAAAAAGTTTCAGTTTGGAACGAAGGAAATGAAACAGGTAAAGGTCATGGAGGGGTTGCAGTGTTAATAGCTGAGAAGTGGCAGGGAATTGTTGAGTTTGTAAAAGAAGACACAAATAAACAATACATATGGCTGCAAATAACTGAAAATGGAGTAACTTTTAGTCTAGCTGCTTGCTACTTTGCTCCAAAAAATTCAAAGTTTTATAAGAAGCGGAATTTAGACAACGAAGATCCGTATGCATCGCTAAAAAAAGATATCTCTACTTTTAACATACTTGGAGATGTGGTTTTAATGGGTGACTTTAATGCAAGGACAGCCAATAATCAGTCTCTTCAGTTGAGCAGTGAAGCAAAAGGGGAGAACAATCCTATATGGTTGGAGGAAGGTGGTGGTCTCCATTGGGAAAGAACATCTCAAGATGATAATGGCACTGTGAATTCGTTTGGGACTGAGTTACTTGGGCTTTGTAGTTTGTTTGGCATGGTTATTTGCAACGGGGTGAGAGATTGGCCGACATCTGGGGGAGTCACTTGCAAGACTTACAACGGTCAAAGTGTGGTGGACTACGTGGTTTGCTCTCAAAGCTTTGGTTCTAGGCTGATGGAGTTTGACATAGTGGACTGTCCTATTGGGATGAAATCTGACCACTTACCCCTTCATGTTAAGCTTCGCATTTCTCCAATCAATCAGCACAACAAGCAAGTTCAACACATGCAAAAAAAAGCCATTCCCAAGGGTAAAATCCTCATAAATCAGGAAAATAAAGAAATATTTAATGCTGTTCTTAAACAGCAGTTTTATGATTTGAAGAATGAAGAGGGGATAAACGCTGTAAAAGGGGCTGATGCCCATATTCACAGCAATTTGCTGATCCCGATAATCCACAAAGCATTGAAGGCTTGTAAAAGGTCACGTCCCAAGGTGGGGGCTGCAAACACATTTCCGGCAAATCCGTGGTATGATGATGAGTGTAAGGCAGCCAAGAGATCGCTAAAGGAGAGTGGTATGGACAAAGAATACAAGAAAAAATATATAAAATTAGTGCAATCCAAAAAAAATGAGTATGTTAATGAAAGAAGGAAGGAGCTAATATCGCTTGGGAAGCAGAATCCTAAAGGCTTTTGGAGGGAACTGCAGCAAAAGAAAAAGAAGTTGGAAAACAATATCACGGATACCCAATGGTTAGAGTATGCTAGGCTCCTTTATGAGCGGGTCCACGAGAAAGGCTATCCTCCGGTTGTTAACACATCAATGGAGCTATTCACCGTGGATGATATTAAACAAGGAATAAAGAAGTTAGCAAGTGGGAAAGCGCAGGATATAGATGGGATACAGGCTGAATTTTTAAAGTGGGGGAGTGAAACACTTGCTCCTTACATAACAAGAATTTTCAACAATGTCAATCAGGAAGGCTTCCCTTTGGTGTGGACTACTAGTGTGGTCATTCCTTTGTTTAAAAGTGGAGATATCAATAACCCATCTAACTACCGCACAATTATGGTTAATCCTATCTTTGGCAAGCTCTTTGGGAGCATGGTTGAGCGTAGGATCAGCAACTGGGCAGAAAATGAGGGCAAAAGGGCAAAGGGGCAGGCAGGCTTTAGATCTAGGCACTCTACCATTGATCACTGCATCACCCTTAGGCACTTGATTGAGAAGATTTGGGACTGCCAAGGTGAGGAAGCTTATTGCTGTTTCGTTGACTTCAAGAAAGCTTTTGACACGGTGCCTAGGGATAAACTTTGGAATAGGATGGAAGAATTAGGCATTCCTAATGTGTACAGAGCTGCTGTTCATAGGTTATATGAGAATGTTAATGCTAAAATCAGAACAAGTGAGGGTATGTCAGAGTGTTTTGGCAGCGATATTGGAGTTAAGCAGGGCTGCCCTTTATCTCCCACGCTTTTTGGGCTTTACATTGATAAGTTGGAAGCTTGGTTGAGCAAGGATGGGGGGGACGGTATTCAATTGGCAGGTTATGTAGTGAAATTACTTCTATATGCTGACGATCTTATTTTGATTTCAAAAACAGCTCATGGGTTAAGAGAACATTTGAAAGCTCTAGAACACTTCTGTCAGGAAGTGGGGATGCAAGTGAACACCACCAAAACCAAAATCATGATTTTCTCTTTGAATAGAAAAGTAAAACAGCATATCTTTCTTTTCGAAGGTAGTCCGCTTGATATAGTGAAAGAATACAAGTATCTTGGGGTTGATTTTCACCATAAGCTCAGCTGGGAGACTTGTAGATCGAAAAGGATACAGGGAGGTTGGAAAGCCTCTTTCTTGCTGCAAAACAGATGTAGGAAAGCTGAACTTTGGGATTGGAAAACCATGAAAACTCTTTTTGGTTTACTTGTCACGCCAGTTGTACTTTATGGGTGTGAAGTGTGGGGAAGCAATATGTCAAAGTGCAGCTGGAAACAAATAGAAAGGATCCAAAAACACCTAATAACAAGCAATCTCAAAGTTAAGGCCACGGTCCCATATGAAATTCTTTTAGCTGAAGCGGGGGCTTTTCCCTTGGAGGCATCGGCGATAATTCGGTTGATAAGTTATCTAAAGAAGATTGAAAATATGGACAACCACCGGTGGCCCAAAGCGGTTATGGAGGAGGCGCTAAACCGTAGAAAGAAAACCTGGATGAAGCAGAACAACAAGTGGCTGAACAAGTGGGACATCAAATTACAGGAGTGTCCTAGCACCAATAGTGAAATAAAAAAATACGTGAAGGAAAAATTTAGGACTGCCATGTGGTCAAATCAGATTGGGCGAAAAAAAGCATACTACGTCAAAGAGTTTAACCCGACAAAGGATCATGGCGAAAAAACGTATTTAGGGGCTGCTATTAAAGGGAAAGCGAGGGTGTTAATTGCACAACTGAGGACGGGATCGCATCATCTTAGATGTGAGACCGGTAGATGGAAGTCTCCTAAGGAAACATGGGAAGAAAGAACTTGCATTTTCTGCGATAAGGGGGTGGTTGAGACGGAGCGACACTTCTTCATGGAATGCACAGCGTATGAAGACATTCGTAAACAGTATGCAAATAGTTTGTGTATGGACGATATGCAGCAGTTATTCGAGGAGGATAAGATCAATCAAGCGACTAGTCTTCTTGTCAAAATCAATAGTAGGAGATCTGATTTAGAAAAGAGCATGAAAGAAAATTAAGTTTGTTTCTTGGTCCCATAGACTGTTTAGTCTCGTGGACGTCATTAAAATCTTTCATTCATTCATTCATTCATACACAACACAGTACGAATCTAGCTGGAAAAAAAATTAAACTTGCATGTAAACAAAGGAAAAATTTAGAACAAGAATGAATTGAAAATTATCTCATTATTCACTATGAAATTGCATGAATATACAAAGATAAAGCCAGCGCCTTAGATGATAGACAAACAAAGCAACAACGATTATCCACACGAAACAACAGTCATCCATAGGAAGTTATCCATAGGAAGTAGCTAATTTGCGCTAACACAACGCGTACCCAGTTCTACACCACAGACTGATATGTTATTTTGGAAGCTGTGAAGCGGGAGTAGATAGATAGATAGCAATGGCAAGTGAGGCGGAAGTAGCAGTAGAAGGTCTAGTGGACGTAGTAGCCGTTCCTTTTCTAGCACAGGGTCACATAATTCCCTTCATGCGCCTCTGCGAGCTTCTTACATCCAAACATCTCAGCATTGTCCTTCTCACAAGCCCCGTAAACGCAAAGCGCCTCAGAGCAAACCAAAATGCTGCTTGTTCATCATCGGTGCAGGTGATGGACATCCCGTTGCCTCCCATGGCCGGTCTGCCCGCGGGCGCGGAAAACACCGACCGAGGCCCTCGCAAATTGGCACGCTCTTCGCTGCGATTGAACAAATGAAGCCCTCTTTTACACAACTCGTCGCCCGACTAAGACCAAAGTGCTTAATTGCTGACTTCTCCCCAGTTTTTCTGCCCGCGGTTGCCGAAGAATTGAAAATACCATTCTTCTTCTACGTCACCACGGGCGCTTACCCTTTCAGTATGATTCATGCCGTTGTAAATAGCTTTCCTCTGCCTCTTCCGGCGGACCACACGGCCGCTGTTCGTCTCACGGGTTTTCTCAAACCGGTTTCCTTCCACAATTCGGATATTCTTCCTCCTTATCGCGGGGCGGGCCGGACAGGATTTCCGTACGGTTTTTTCTCCAAGTTTTTTGAGCATATTAGGCGTAGCCAGGGTGTGGTGATGAAGACGGTGCAGGAGATGGAGGTTGGGTTTGTGGATCATTTGCGGAGCTCCTTTGGGGTGCCTGTGTGGAGCGTCGGCCCTGTTTTAAACCGCCCGTCAGGTGATTTTGAAGAGGGAGGCGTGAAGGAGTGGTTGGATCATCGGGACCCCGGGTCGGTGGTGTACGTTAACTTTGGCAGCGAAATTGCGCTTTCCGGGGAGCAGACGACGGAGGTTGCGGCAGGTCTGGAGGCGAGCGGCCAGTGTTTTTTGTGGGCGGTGAAGAATCCTCCCGGGGATGAAGCGTTACACAGTGCTGTTCTGCAAGGGTTTCGAGAGCGCACGGTGGACCGCGGTCTGGTGGTCACGGGTTGGGCTCCTCAACAGGTAGAATAGAAAATCAATTTTCACTAAAACTCACCAGATGAGTTTATGGAGGTGGTTCATTTTCAATTTTATGATATTATACCTAGTAGTTCTATTGTTAAGTAGTCTCTATAGAAAGCACAGGTAAGAATAACAGTAGATGAGGGTCCCTGGTCTGCTCGCTGTAGCAATTATAAAGAGGTTCGTTCTGTAAAGAGCTAAATTTCAAATCGCTGGATTAAACTTTTCAGATAAGAAAAAAAACAGTGGACGGAGACAATCTAGTACGTTGATTAAGTATATAGATCTGATCAACAGTAGCAATTATGAACCGATTACTCGGGAGTCTTCATATCCCCAAATTGCCAGATGATGAAAGGATAAGAGAATGGTATATACAAGTTTATGTGGGACCCCACCAAAAATGGGCGAAAAAACCCTCCATTAAATCTGTTGCAAAGAACCAAATATTCAAATGAGATTTAAAACTTTGTCAGGCTTTGATAGTTACATCAGCTTGCCATTTAAGAAATAGAACTCCTCAGAACATGTATTTCACACCTTGCAAACTTCGAGAAAAACAAATGGTCTGGAATGTTTGGATGCCTAGTGTATGAGTGGTGGCTCTTTGTATAGAAGTATTCTGTATTGCTTATACACAGCAGCAACTGATATTTAGTATAATATCACATGTGATTTGTGTGTGACTTTTTATTTGCATATCAAGTCTCAGAGTTTTTTTACTTTGTATTTGTGCATTTCTGTGTTTAAAGTTCAAAAATGTTGAACTCAATATATGGTTTATGCTTCTTATGCAACAGGCTATTTTGAGTCATTCTTCAATTGGAGGCTTCCTGAGTCACTGTGGGTGGAACTCCACGCTGGAGAGTCTAAGTAATGGAATCCCTATCTTGGGCTGGCCATTTCAGCACGACCAGTCCTTTGTGAAGAAGCTGCTGGTTGAAGAGCTACAAGTGGCAGAGGAGGTTAAGAGGGAGCCTGTGGAAAATGGAGGTTTTGTGGTAACAAGTGCAGAAGTAGAGAGGGCTGTGAAATTACTAATGGAAGGGAAGGAAGGCAGAGAAATGAGAAGAAGGGCATGTGAGTTGAAAGAAGCAGCAATACGGGCAGTAGTAGAGGGTGGAAGTTCGTTCACTAATCTAGAGAAATTTGTATCCTTGATCCACAACATTCAGAAATAGCTCTATTCCCTTGTCACCACAGTTTTTTGCTACTGCTTGTTCTTGTTCAACAATGTTGAATATCATCTCTGCTGCAAATTTAATTGAAGAATTAAAGACGACTCATATTTTTTTTTAAGTTCATGGAGTGTTCAAAAGATTTGCTTTTGGAATCAATGTGTATGTTTTTTAATCATGTTTTAAATCACATTCATTTGGATCATGAGTGTGATCCAAACAGTTGTTTAAAAACATAACAATTGATTTCAGAAACAATCTTTTGAAGAAATATTTTTATCATTAATGGAGAGTTGCTTTTGAAATCAATGTGTATGTTTTTTAATCATGTTTTATGTTTTTTAATCATGTTTTAAATCACATTCATTTGGATCATAAGTGTGATCTGTTGTTTAAAAACATAACAATTGATTTTAGAAACAATCTTTTGAAGAAAGGTTTTTGTCATTAATAGAGAGTTAATGGTCATTCATTTGGATCATAAGTGTGATCCAGACTGTTGTTTAAAAACATAACAATTGATTTTAGAAACAATCTTTTGAAGAAAGGTTTTTGTCATTAATAGAGAGTTAATGGTCATGAAATGAAACATAATTTGTATAAACTAATTGAAGATTAAATCAATGATCTCAAACATCAATTAAAAACCTAACAATTGATTCCAAAAATAATCTTCTAAAAAAATATTATTAATAAAAAGTTAGTGTTTATGAATTAAAACATACCCTATATATTCTAATTGAAGGTTAAATATATGACTGATAAAAAAAATATTATTGGTGAATCCAACAATCCATTAAAAAAGTTGATTTTACATCCATCTCATATTATTATGTATTGCCAAAATTGTTCTAGCCGGGTCCAATCTTGTGGTTGGTGAAAAAATTTATTATAATCAATTCCGGATTTTTGTGAATACTCTAAAATGTTGATTTTACATCCATTTCATATAATTATGTAGTGCAAAAGTTGCTCTAACTGGTTCCAATCGTTGTCGCTGTTGAAAAAGTTTTATTATAATCAATTTTCAATTTTTTGACTACTTTTTTACAAATCTTGTTTGGTGCTTCTCAATTGTATTTGGATTTTTAAATTTGATTGCAATTACACATTTTCTTGCTGAAATATTTACACTTATACCTGTTTTTTCTCAATTGCATCAATTTCACATTCATAACTCTTATTTATTATTTTAATTGTATTTTTAAAATAAATTGAACAATAAAAAAAAAGTTATTTTCTTTTTCATTTTTAATTATCTTATTATCTTTAGATAATTATTATTGTAATGAAAATTATTTAATTGATTGTATTATTTATCTTTTCAAATCAATTAATTATTTATTTATTTATTTTGGTTTTCTAATATTAATAAATATAAGATGCATATTATTTAATGAAAATGATAAAAATATTACTTATCTTGAAAATTAATAATTAGAATTTTAAAATTTTAAAAATTGGTTGGAACTTCTCTTTTATTATAACCTTCACATCACCTAAAATCAATAATAGTGAATTCTATCAATATTAATATGTTAAGTATTAAAACATTTCAATTAAAAAAAAAATTTATACAATTTTTATTAACTTTACTATTAAATTATTAAAATAAAATTAATAATGCTTAGACAACAAGATGTTTGGATATGATATAACAAATTTAAAATCTATATTATATGTCTTGGTAGAATAACTAATGCCCTTATTTAACTTAAGCTAAAATAAATCCTTGCCAAAAAAGAATAGTCATTATTATACTAATTACTATTATATTCTCTATCACAATATAAAAGAATAGCCATATAAGTTTTGAATAATTGCAAATAATTACAATATAAGACAAGATTTCTTCAAAGCCAAGCTTAACAAAGCTTTTTAAAATAAAAAATCTCCAAAGTCAAAATAAATAAATATCAAATTTAACCAAAGTTTTCCTTCGTGTACAAATTTTCCCTTGTAATCTATTACTTCCTCCCCAACCTACTTTATAATTGAACATTCATAAGAATTTATGGTTTTGCTATCAACTATACATCAAACCATTTATAAATCAACTAGTAAATCTATGAGGCCACTCCACTAAGGAATCACTTGGTTATCAATATTTAACCAATATTTATTCTAAGAACTAAATACAACTTCAACTACTACAAAACTTTGGCTATCAAAATCAAAATAAATTAATCAATTTATGAAGCTTTTTTACTAATTTTTCTAAAGAAAAAACTCAACTTCAACTATGCTACTCATAGTTGTGCCTAGTACAAATCAAACTTGAAGTCAAGATCAACTATGAGAGCGATAATCTCCACCAATTCACTAAAATTGTGATATATTTAGCTCATTTATCAACTAAAAACTAAATACTATTTTTTGAGTTGTCGCTAAGTATATATGATTGATTTGTGTCTTTTTTATTTGACTTTTTTAGTTTCAATATATGATTTCCATTGTCCATTATTTAATTTCCCTTTCCACGCTTTATCTTCATTATTTTCTCCTTTTTCATTCTTTTTTGGGTTGAATATGCACTCTTTTCCTTTTTCCCTTCTTGAGTAAACGTGCATATGCAATGCATCCAAAAACTCTTAATGACTTAGCTTTATTTTTTTTGCATCATGCTTTTAGAGAATCACATATAAACAAAATCAAATGCTTCTATTTTTGTTTTTTAAAAGTATTTTTTTGTTTAAATTATTAATGAAAGTCATGAAATACTTGATATTGCCAATTGAAGGTGTTTACAAAGGTCTACACAAATTTAAATTTACCAATTCAATAGGTGTTCTTGCTCCCTATGGTTTTTCAATAAAAAAATGCATCTTTGTACTAATTTCCCAAAACACATCCTTCAAAAATTTATTGGGCTACTTAATTATGGAAAATCTTTTCATGTCATATTCTTCTTAGACATTAAATTTGGCCCATTGAAACTTAAATGATCAAATTTGAAATGTCATAATCATAATTTATTTGTTATAACATTTTTAAATGTAA
>VDFB02337796.1:0-66158 GCA_007258455.2 Sequoia sempervirens
TTCTCTTTTGGGAAAATTAATCCTTTCAAGGAGTTGATATTTTTTCTCCAATTCAATGGTCTAATCATATGATATTTCTCGTGCTTGAGCAACTGTTATTTACATTGGTGTCCAAAATTCAACTAGCAACTTGAGGATAGCTAACATTTCTTTAGTGATGGATGTTGGGGATAGTTTGTCTAACTTAGACTCATCTTGGTTTGTCTTTCTTATTTTCTCCTAAAAGTAAGTAGTTGGAAGCATCTTGTTATCTTCAAAAAATCATGAAGTTAATCCTTACCATGTTAATAATTGTATCTAGGACTAAATCCCCTAAATGAATAGCTCCACCATGTCAAGTTGCCCCTTGCACTCTTAGTTGAGTTTGTCCTTGTCCAAGATGCCATTTTCCTTCTGAGTGATGATAGTTCTATTGGTGATGCCAAATGCTACCAAATTGACCATGTTGGTTGTGTCGAGCTTTGGGATGTAGGCACATGCATCCTTCATGATTGGGGAGAGAATAGCCTTTTTGTAATTGACCCATTTTTTGACCATGTCATTTAGCATCCTAGTGAACTATAATAATTGAAGTGCTAACATGAAGGATGTTATAGATTCTTCTATCTCCTTCAAGTAGGCAACATTAGAGCTCTGATGAGCTCAAGGGATCCCAAAGACAACTTTATCTCTTTGAGCTTAGCATGTAGCTACTTGATCTTTTCCTTTTCACATATATCTTATCCCCTAGGTCCTCTCCTTTTTCTATTAGACCTCTGATTGTTTTATCTTGGGTCTCTCTTTAGGTATTGAATTTAACAATTGATGGTCCTAGCCACACATCTTTTCTTTCATGACTAAATTTTGCATGGCCACGATAGTAGCATTCACTTAGCCTTGAGTAAGCACAATGACCTTTTGTGTCTTAGCAATTGCTAGATATGCTCCTAACTATGTTATTTGAGCTTGGAAATCCTTCATCTAGTTTTTGAATTTCTTAGCTTAGATTTATTTATTTTTTATGTACTTTTTAGCCACCACCATCACATAGCCTTCCAGTCCTTACTTTTTATTTTTGTAGCCTTGATTTTTTGCTTTGGTACATCCATCTTGATACATTAATTCATAAATTTGAGTTGATTACCTTGGCGCCCTGTTGAAGGAATTTTGCCTTGTGTTTTCTCTTGCGTCTTTGATGTTGATGCTAATTTTTTTCATCTAATTGTTAGTGGCTTGTATATCCTTTGGGCTTATTTTCCAAGGGTGTAAAATGGGAAAAATACATGGTATCTTGCATTAGATCATACCTAGTTCTTACCCTTTGGTGGAAAACATTTCTTTATTTTTATTTTATCATCCTTCTAGATAACTACTTGGATTTGACTCATTTTCTTTTGATAAAGGGCATGGTCCCTTATCATGGTTATACCTTGATAATTGAGTAACTCTTGAAGAGAATATTGGTATAATTAGGGATATTTGTTATTTAGTAGTGGAAGAAGTGAATTCTTGAGGGAAAACAGGTTTCACAATGATTATAGGAGGAGGTTTAGAATCCAATTCTTGTGAAGTTGGTGGGATAGGTGCTTGGAATAGAGGAGATAATAGCTTCTAGTTGGCAGGGATTGTAAAATGTGATTGGATAGTGAGGGGATTTGTGTATAGTAGTATATGGTAGGTACTTTGTATGGAAAGGGTGGCAACATAAATTGGTGCTAGGGAGGAATTATGGTGGTAAGGAACTATGGCAAGGACAATGGAGTGGGAGGAGGAAATTAGGTATACGAAGAAGGGGAAAAAATGGAACTAGGAAGAAAGGATGGATGGGTAGGTGATTGTAGGTGAGAAGGGGAAGGAGGAGGTGGAATAATAGAGGGGGGAGGAGAACGCAAGAGGAAAAGTATATTGAAAAGGAGGAGGAAATAAATTTACTTACACAATAAGTGTAATAGGATGTATTGTTTCTTTCTCTTCTACCTCCTCCATTTACTTATCAAGCTTCCTTTTTGGTGACATACACCTTTTCTATTTTCTTAATTTCATCATCACCAATATTGACAACTTAGAATAATTTCTTTATTCTCAACATTCTTTATGATGAGAAGTTAGGAGCAACAACTTATCCTCTTGTTCCAGAAGACCTTTTGGCTATCTAGCAACTTGGGGCTTGTCTTGTATTCACTCTTATGGTGGCTACTATTATTTTTTCTATTATCTAGTTTTGGTGGTTGGTTTTGATGGACCCACACCTTTGATGGGTGCATGGAAGGTTGGGCTAGTGATTTTTATGGTGTGATTTGTGTCATTCTCACATATCTAGAAGGCTTTGATTCAACTTCTTGTTCTTCCTCCCAAGATTCAATTTATATCATTTTCTTAGATTTGCAAGGAGTGTAAGATAAGGTTGGTCTAGGATGGGCTTAGTTGTAGTGATTCTCCCATTTCTCATGAAAAGTGAACTCTCATAGTCTCTTTCTTGTGTGGATTGGTTCTTGTCTAAACTGTACTAGTCAACCATTTTTTGCTTGCTTCAATTGAGTTTCTTGAGCAATGTCTTCTATTTGTTGTGCAAGTCCTCCCTATATGATTTGTCTTTCCTATATAAAGTATCATATGGTTATAGGATTGGGGCTATGACTATAATTGACTAGGTATCTAGTAGCTTGTTGACTTCCACTTCTTTATGGCTTCTTTTCCCTCAAATTTTAGGCATGTTTGGTGAGAAAACTTATTCAAATCATAGTTGTTGATTCTCTTCATCCACAATGAGAAGGAGCTAGTTGGGTCATAGTTTTAATGATCTTGAATCATATTTAATTGCAACTCTTTGATCTTGGAATCTAATAATTCAACTAAATTTATGTTTATCACTTTAAAATTATTACATGGATGTGAGAGGTGATGGAAGGAGGTTTTTCCCCATATCATTTCCAAATAGTTGGCTAATTGTGTCCACCTAACACACTAATCTCCTTTGCATAGGGACCTTTCTAGAGCTAGGGAATTTAGACAAACATCAAAATCATATGCCTTTGTGATGTGGCCTAATTTGGTTGTGAGGTTTGGATAAAATTAACATTGGTGGAGTATCATGTGGAGGAGAAATGATGGGCATCTAAATTTTTTGGTAGTAATAAGGTTTTTGAGTTGGTGACAGTTTCACTCAAGGTATAGGTAGAAGTCTAGCCATAAGGGCTTAGTTGGTGGGATTCAAATTAGCTTGTAAACAATTCCAATTGATTTGAGTGCACTTTCTTATCATCCTCCATGCCTAGGAGGTAGATAAAAAATACTTATGTATATGCTCTAAACTAGTCCAAGGCCATTGGGAAATTGAGTGTGGACTCTAGTAGCTTGTTAGGGCATAGGTTGTTGATAAATATAAATTGGTTCCACACTTTATCCCATGTGATGTATAAGATATATTCATTACATTGGAAGGGACCCAATGTAATTCCCAACATCTTTCTTATCATCCCCAACACATTTTAATTGGGAACTCTTGCCTTTTCCCTTAATGGTTTGAAATGTTGCATAAAATTATTTCATGTAGGTAGTGATGATTTTTGAGTAGGGGTGGACAATGGGGATCAAGTACATACCTATAAAGGAGGTCCATATCTTGTATGCATATTTTTTCATGACATGAATGTGAGATTTACTAAGCATAGCCTTGTGGTGCTCATATATTCCATCTTTGAGGGATGACATGCTAGTGGAGAGTGGCAATCATTGATGATGTCTACATCATCTTGCATTATTTTCAAATTGATAGTGTGGGAATATGGAAGGGGATTACTAGGTTTTCCACCTTTTCTTATAGATACATGGATGTGAAGGATGCATATGGCAAGTCAAGCTATGTGATTTTAATCTTCTATATTTTTGATGGAGGAGGATTCTTGGCTAGGTTCTTTCCCTTAGTATGCATGCTTATCTCAACTTGTTTCTTTGGTATATCACCTTCTCTCTTAGTCTAGTTCAAGTACGACATCCCCAGTCTTAACAATTTATGAAAATAAAGGATTATCTTAATTCTTAGTGAATATGAAAAGGCTTCTACAATTTATTTTTTTGTGAAATAAATTGTATGCACACAATACCAATATTTATAGATTTTTGAATGCAAAAACTTAACTATCCTAATTAGACATATCATCAATTTCATCATAAAAGTAGTTAGATCATGCCAATTTTGAATTGTCCTAATGTGATTGGTATTATTTGATAGCTTAGCTTTCTTATGGAAGGTTCATTACCCATGCTTATTATCCCTCATAAACTTTTGTGGTGTTGACATATAATTTGTTGATAGGATGGTCTATTTCTTTTGAGTGTGTGCTCTTAATTTTATTGAATAGATGACTAGGATTACAACTTGGAGTTCCATCCAATGGTCCTAGGGCTTTTCATTCTCATATCCTATAGGAGTTATTTGAAACAATTTGGGCCATTAAATCGTGTTGATGTGAAAAAATCAATGGCTTGCATTTGATATTTTTTAATTTATTTGAGATAGATGGTTCATTTTTTTCCTTGAAGGTGTAGACTAAAAACATGGAAGGATTAGCTAATTTACAAGAATTTTGAGTCTATCAATTGTTTATAAACATTTTGAAGTAGTGACATCAATTGGATCAATTCAACTTAGCAATATTGTAAACTCATATATGTTGAAATTTCAAATTATTTTAGAGGGATAGCCTACCTTAAAGTTAATAGTATAGCTTAATCATTATATTTTATCTCATTTTTTATGGAGCTCTTACTTTGTTTCTAAAAATAAATTATGTTGGAATGAATAAGAACAATTGGATCCATCTGTCATGTCAAGATTAACAACCACTAGTATGTTTTAGAATTTTCTTTGAATATGATGATGATTTTTATAATATTTGGATAATATCAAAACATCTGGAGTAATTAGTGGATGATGGGGTTTTTGAATGATCTATCTTATCATAACCTTTTGGAATAGTGGGAGTCATTGGATGAGTTGACAAGATCAATGAATGATATTATACATTAAATCATATTGGGATGGGATGGTTTAGTGTGATATCAATGGATCAAATTACAATGGTGGAGCCATTAGATTGCCAATGAAGATTTTGGTTCTAACTTTGTATAAAATATTATAAGATTAGTAGGAAACGTTAGATTGAGCCAATGTGGTAAGATCAACAGCTCATATCACTTTTCATCATAAAGCATCCTCGTAGACATACATTTTTGTTGGAATTAAGTATTTATGTAGAGTTTGGTTATGTGGCTTTGTGAGTTGAGGAAAATATATCATAAGAAAGAATGTCACAAGATAAACCCTACCAACACAATTGAAATTGATAAGATAATCAAAGAGGAAGGATGATGTGGGGAAAATGAAAACTATGCATAGAAAAGGAAATACAAAATGAAATGAGTGGAATTTACAAGAGGGAATGGATAGATGAATGAAGAAATATACAAGGGAAATAAATATGTATAGAGGAAGGGGAAATAATTATCTAAAAAGCTTGTGGTGAACTCCATTCCTAGGATTGCCAACATGGATTCATCGATTGCTGATAGCTTGAATGAATTAGCTTTTTTTCACACTACAATAATATATGGACCACTCCAAAGATAGTCTACTTTCTTATGTTGGCCATGCTTCACTCTTTTTTCATCTTGTTTGAGCACTAGGTCACCTACATTTTTTTACATTGTGGCCCTCTTTTCAAATTATCTCTTCCTTTTTCTTTGTTGGTTGTTTAATTGATTCTATATTGCTACTCTTTCTCTTCTAAATATAGTAATTCACACAACACCATTTTATTCAACCTTAAGCCAATAGATGATCTCTAGTTGCATAAGTTCTATTGAACTTGGAAGTCTCGCTTCTCTTCCATAAACTAGAGCATAAGGAGAGGTTTTGATAGTTTATTCAAGATCTATATTGTCACCTCATAGATATTCATTGAGGTGTTCATGCCATTTAATTTTAGAATTAGCTCCATTTGTTTTAATTAATCTTATTAGGTTCTTGTTGATGGTGTAAGGTCCTAGGCATGTGTGCCTCAATGTGCTAATTTATTTTGGCTTTTGATGCGTTATTGTACTACCAATAATATTATTTATGTACTTCTATCGAGGTTTATGGATCATGTGGTTGAAATCACTTGTGGATATGTATGTTTTAGCCTTATTTTGTATTTTTGTGTTATATTATACTTGCTAATGATATTCACGTGGATTGCCATTGAGGTGTATGGATTTGTTAGGATTGTGTGACATTTAACTATAAACCTAATATTATTATTTTATGCATATTAAATAATCTTGGAATGGGTACTTTAACACCCATTTTGTTGAGATATATTTTATTTTTATTATTATCCTACTCACTAAATTGGAATTTTAGTTGTAATGACATTTATGGAGGTTAGAATTGGTAGTCGTGGTTATAATGCCACTTTAAGCATATTCCTCAACTTGGGCATTTTTGCAATCCTATACAAGTTGGGTTATGAATTTGGATGCCTACCTTGAGATATGTCTCATTATGGGCCATTAGTATAGATGTTTCTTTTGCTAGTGATGTCTCATTGGAAGCTTTTTTTACTATTCTCAAAAGATCCTCTTAATTTTAGATGTGATATTTTTTAAATTTTACCATGATTTGATGTATATTTTTTTGGGAAATAATTTATGGTATTTCTCTCTCACTTCTCTATAAATTACAGGCATGAGATAATAGTTTTATATTATGTTATTTTACAGTTACATAAGTGCTACCATAATGTTATCACATTGAAGAGAGTTAGAGTGTATGTATTCTATTCTTGAATATTAATACATCTTGAGCCTCTTTTTGATGGTGGATTTTTTCTTAAAAGGTTTGCTCCATGTACATCTAGTGTTATGTGTTGCAACTTTATGTTTTGTTGATTTTAAACAACCATAGTCTTTTAAGGGGTAATCTAGTGTTCCATAAATAAAAATTAGATTTGCATACTTATTTAAAATCTTATTGTAAGATTTCTTCACTAGTTTAATAATATTTCTAGTATCAAAACTTTGTTTTGTATAGAGGGGGTGACTTTCTAGAAGCAATGAATATTTTTGTTATTGAGGAGATTTTATTTTAACTAGGTTTTGTAGATATATGAAGGAATGAAAATTATGGCCTCTACCTCTTGTTCAAATATTGAGAAATTTAATTGCATTAGATACGGGACATGGAAGATAAAGATGAATGACCTTTTGGAAGAAAGAGATTAGTAGGTGCCAGTTGTAAATGAAAATAATTCGCTTACAATGTATGATGAAGATTGGTTAAATTTAGACAAGAAGACACAAGGAACCATTTGATTATGTCTTGTAGATTCTATCCTCTCAAGAATGTTTTCTTGGATACCATTGCATACGAGCTAAGGATGAGGATAGGTGATATTTATCAAACTAAAACTATAACCAATAAGTTGTATCTCAAAATATGGTTATTGCAAAAGAGGAAAAAATATAATTTAGCTAAGATGTATTAGCCAAATTATTTTCCTTACTTTTACATTAGGATTGAGACTAGTTTTCTAATGCTAAAAAAAATTAAATCTACAATCCCTAAAACTAAATGAAATATTTTTAATTAATTAAAGCATAGAAGAAATTAAAAGAATATTATTTTCTAGAAAATAAAATAATAATTAACAATTTTTAATCATATAATCGAAAAAGGGGGAGGAGATGAACTTGGTTCCAAATGGAGAAGCTTAATTTCTAGGATACTAGTGCATCATGTAGATGTATGCATGTCGGCTCTAGGAAAATTCACTGCCAACAATTCACCGGTGGAAAATTCACCGCCAACAATTCACTGTGGGAAATTCATTGCCATGAAAAATTCACCTCAAGGAAAATTCAACACCATGGAAAATTCATTGCATTAAAATTTTATGATTAATTTTTTGTGGCGGTGAATTACTGATGGTGAATTTGTCATGCTAGTGAATTTTCTCGTGGTGAATTTTCCAGCTGTGAATTTTCCAACGGTGAATTGTTGGCGGTGAATTAGTCAGATGCCATGCATGCCATGCTATCAATCATATGGTTCAAAAAATTGAAAGCAAGGTTTTGTCTAGAAAAATATAACTTGCACATACAAAAAAAAAAAAACTAGAAAATAAAAAAAATGCTAGTAACAAAGAGAATATAATAACAAGTTAATAAATTAATCTATTGAAATGAATACAAAAAACATAATGAAATTAAAGAGAGGAGATGAATATATCAACAAGCTCCCAAGTAGTTGGGTATCTCCACCCATAGAAACATGTATTTGCAAATAATAAGGAAAAATATTGGGAGCTATTTGGGGGTTTTCCTTCATGTCAAACCCTTTCTTTGTTATTTCTACCTCCATAATAGACAATGATAGAGGAATAAAAAAATAGTGTTCCTATCCCAAGTGTGTTAGGGAATGGTTAGAGCCATGATTGTGCATAGTAAATCTAAAATGAAAGAAAAAAGATGTGAAGATCCCAAGGTGCTCCAGAGCACAACAAGAAACAAATACTATAATAACAATGAGAAGAAAAAAATGAAAAATACAAGAACAATATAACTTCAAGGATAGAGATTGAGGAAGCCAAAAGGACAAGAGAGCTTGAAGAATGTTGGAAGAGTGTTGTAGAGAGTTATGAAGTTTGAGAAAGTTGTGTGAGAGATTGGAGATGCAAGAGAGTGTAAAAGTTACAAGAAGAGAGACCAATAGAGTGTTCCAAGTAAAAATATTGATTCAAAATGAGAGAGGGAGGCAAGAGAAAGAGGTTGATGAGAATTTTGGATTTGTCTTGAGCATATTTCACTAACCTAGGAAAGTGACAAGTGGAAAAATGTTCAAAACTAATTACCAAAAATGAAATTATTGTGGGAGGCTAGTGCATTGCATGGATGCCCATGTGTTGCACTAGTGTTTAAACGATTATGGATAAAAATGATGAAATAGTAGAAAAGCACAAGACTAACACAAAGGCGACATGAAATTTGACAAAAAGAGAACACATAAAACAAGAATCAAGCACTTTGAGAAGGAAAAAGACTAATGCAGGGGCTAAAAAGGGCATAGACAGATTATGAGGAAAAGGACACCAAAGTGAACGTAAACTATAGTTTGAAATTTTAAGGGTATGTAATTTTAACGTTACAATTATATTCTTTAAAAATTAAAGGTAATTATTTTATTGTAGATTATTTAAATATTTTTAAATTGATTACGAGTCAACTAGTTTTTGTAGATATTAAGATGGAAGAAGATAAATGTATCTTTTTACTTTTCTCTTTTCCTAATTCTTGAAAAAATTAAATTATTGTCATTAGTGGTTGTAGTTTAGAATCAAATATGGATGGTCTTATTGCTACTTTGATTTTAGAGTGGATGAGAAGGAAATTCGTGAGTGATGGCTCAAAGGATTCCCTACATGTTTAAGGAAGGCCCAAGAATAAAAGTGGGTCTAAAGGGGATAAAAATAATTATCCAAATTGAAAGGATGGTGAAAAACCCCAAGGAAGAGTAGAGTAAAATGTTGGGATTGTAGAAAGAGAGGGTGTGTGTAGAAGGAATTTAGAAACGAAAATGAATCTTTTGATTTCTCCATAAATAAATCTTCTGATGATGGTGATACTAATGTTTTATTTATTTTTACTAACATTATTAGTGATGATTCTCGACTGATTGATTCAAGTTTCTCCTACCATATGATTTGTTATGAAATTTTTTCCCCAAAGTGAAAATAAAGTTATGAAAGCATTAAAAAAGGGGATAACAAAATAAAGGATATATGATTCTTTGGTTAAAATTGAGATTAATGAAGAATATTTATGAAAACTCTTTTAAAAGAGAGGAATGATTATATTTATTAAATAATAACTAAAGTCCCAACCTTTGTGAAAGGGTGTGATGGGTTTGAAAACCAACCCTTAGTGCTTATATAAGTCATTTATGTGAGACATGGAAAGGACATGGAGATCACTCAAGGAAGAAGAAAGTGGTTTGGTGGGCTATGCGCACTGGAGAAGA
Source organism: Sequoia sempervirens (assembly GCA_007258455.2). NCBI lineage: Eukaryota > Viridiplantae > Streptophyta > Pinopsida > Cupressales > Cupressaceae > Sequoia > Sequoia sempervirens. The sequence continues at coordinate 10,037 of VDFB02337796.1, forward strand.
GGGCACACATAGTGTGTCCAAATCAAGGTACAAAATACACTCGCGATTGTCCTGGCCAGGGCTTTGATGCATTTGCATGGTGCATAAGCACAAATTGTGTTTTTACATAGGTTCTATAAAGTGTGTCATAGCTATGAAGACCAAGACCATTGAAATCTTCCTAGGGTGAGAGTGATCTTTCCAAGAACTATGATTTAGATAAGTACTAAACTTATTCAAAGATATTTCAATTATAAATTAGATAGAGTTGATTCAATCAAATTCTTTTAAAATGTTATTTGTTTCTTTTAATCATATTCATATTGTTAGATGCTAATTTGTATAGTAATGATGGAGATATTAATATGTTAAGTATTAAGTTAGTTAACATTGGTAAATATACATTTTATGTATTTATATTTAAATCATAGATAGACCTTATAATATTTAAACTTAGATAATAACACTAATAAATCTATTGTCATATAAAATTAATTAGATAATATAAATTAAATATATCTAATTTTATATTAAGATAAAAGTAGTGTTACATGATTCCTCACAAGGATGGTTTTAATCTTACAAGGCTTATGATGGAGGATAGATTTTCTTTGGTGAAAACACTATCGATCAAATTTTTTGCAAAGGAAAGGTACAATCGTGTTTAAGTAATTAGACAACTAAATCCATTGATAATATTTTACACATTCTAGGAATAGAGAGAAATATAATTTCTATATCCAAGTTCAATGATTCTATAATGCATGTGATATTTGATGAGTTTGGTTGTAAGTTGGTGAGAGGGAGTTTGGTTGTAGCTATAGGATCTTGTGTTGGGACTTTGTTTAGGTTGAATACCTCCATATTTTGTAACTCCACTAATGTAATTGATGAATATAAAAATATATGTATTTTTATTGTTAGTTACCAAAATTTGCACCCGATTCTAAACTACACAAGTTTCAACAATTTTGGTAAAACATTGGATTCACTTCTATGTGGGACACTTGGAATGAAGTGAAACCTCCAGGTTCTAGGCCGACTCCTATTTAGATAATCACCTGAATGCACTTAAATCACTCTGAAAACTTGAAGGGGAAAAGGATAGGAAGAAAACTAAACAATAAACAACTGGATACTTAAACTTTTCAAGGTGATACACCGAAACTATGATGATATCTCGATTCAACAACACATGACAGTGAAAGCTGACAATACTAAGCGCATAAAACACAACTTTGGCATATGAGCAGCTGCATAAAAATGTTTCATAGAAGGTATTAAACTAGTTTCAAAACTTTGAATTAGTAGGAAAAGATAAAATCTTCACAACTAACCAGGCTTGAACTAGATAAAACTTCACAATCTATAACCTATTTAGCTGCAAGGTCTTCACTTAAGACACGTTCCAAGACATAACATGTAGGATTCGGATATCAGCATGAAACATGGTTGAAAATAGAAGCATACAAAAGTGAACTCCAAAGTAGGTCCCAAAAGCTCTTGAATTATCAAAAAACAACTGTAAGGATGTCCTCAAAATATCATGAGTTACAACTACCAAAAAGAACACAAACTCTGCACTGAAAGTCTCCAAAAGTCTCTGTCATACAATGTAGAAGAACTACCGGAAAAATGAGCTTCAAAACTCATAAGTACAACTCTCAACCACTCAGGGTCGGATCCAGGAAAATAGCCCCCAAAATAGGACACTCCACTCTCTAAAAAGAAGTCAGATACATGTAAAAGTCTCCCAAGTCATTAACCACCCTATGACTCAGCAAAACAACCTCTAAAAACACTCCAACTGACAATAAAGGCATCCTAACTGCTTGAGAGAAGTCAAATCCGACCCCTGAATCTTCTCTAACATTCCTAGATACCTCCTCATGTTGGAAAACTGATTCAACCTCTGAGAAGAAGTCTTTGAACTCATAAAGACATCCTCATCCACTCTAGAAAACGTTATTAATTGTTTCCTTTGAAAGAGTTTAACAATTATTAATTGATTTATAAAATTTATCAATTAATAAATGTTAAATTACAATGTTTGCTTTTGAAGAAAACAAAATAATAATTTATTATTTTTACTTAACAATATAGTAATACATATTAATAAACATTATTATATTGTTAAATAGAAACAATAAAAAGCAAATAAAAAAAATGCCATTGAAATGGCAGAGGACTTGGAGAAAGTTTTAACTTTGGTTAAAGGGCATACAATAGCCCAATAGCCCTAAAATGTCATCATTTTACACTTTGCAAACTTGAGAGCAAAGAAGATGTCAATGGTTTTGAAAACCCTAGCCAACCGCAATGAACTGAAAATGATGGAAATCCTTAAAGAATTGGGGTTCGAGGATTGCTTTCCTTTGTCATTTCTCGGTGTTCTCTTGCAAATCATGAACTCTGGTAAGAATTTCTTGGTTTTTTCTCTCACTTTTGAAAGCAAACTGGAGAAAGAAGATAAGCCACACTTATAAAAATTGATTGAACTCTTTATCCTTTATAAAACTAAATGATTGCGGGCTTATTAGTCTTCTATTGTAATGGTTCCATTTTAAAAATAATAGTGCAGGGCTTCCTTTGTTTCTTCCACTTGCAGTAGGACAACATTCCTCAAATGACACCTACAGGATTCACTGTAATTTTGGGACATGATGTCGACCTTCTATTTCTCTTTATTTTTTATATATGTAGATAATCCTCACTTATAATTGAAGGGTTTTTGCTTGAACTAAATATTTCTGTTGGTACCGAGAGAATGAGGAGTCTGTACATTTCCCATATATCTACACATGGAAGCTTTGTATTTTGGAAATAACGCAGGGATTTAAAGAAACTATGGATTCTTCCCCTGTCACGGTTTTCTATGCTCATTCAGACCCCATCACTCTTTGGGTGTTTGCCTCTATATATGCAAGAGGAAATTTTATATTTTATCATTGCATACTACAACTCTTGAGCTCTCCTTTGGCATGATTTTTTTTGTTAATTCCTTCTCGCTTCTTGACCTTTTTAGAAATAGATAAAAATAAATGATAATTTTTTTTTTTAAAACATGGCTAGAAGTATGAGCCACCAATAACAGGTCATTTGTTCTTTCTGTCAGCTGGAAATCTTTGTATTGATCTTGCTCAATTGATCCTGCTCACATTGATCTTGCTCACATTGATCTTGTAGCAGAACATGGAAAAGTATCCAGCTCCTCACTTTGATTTACATGATGTCTCTGCTCCTTCAACTCTAAGACACCACTACTTTCCATTTGCTGCTCCATTTTGCATGTTACTACCCTTAAAATCTTTGTTTTTATGTTGATATCCATGACAAGATTGTTCTTGTATCTTTATACAATTGTGACTGCATTTGGATACAACAAAAGGTTTCATGAAATAGCTGTACATGTCCCTTTAATAATGCATTTGCTTCTTGTTTATTCATGCTTGATATCTATTTTTCAATGACATGCTAGGCTCGAACCCTTGTGGGAGCCACATTTACATCCATGTGTCACTGATCTTCTTTTGCTGCACACGACACAAAATAGTTAGAAAAAAATAAAGCATTGTTTGGATTTGGATAATGTGAATGCATGTGCGGGGTGTAATGATGATAGGCTAGTTATTGCTTAGATCCTTTGGATCTAACTTCATTTTGTTGTTATTTTAGGATCTTACACTTGGAGAGCAGAAAGTGGAACCAGCAAGGTAGCATAAACACACAAAGTCAAAGAAAAAGCAACACTGCCAGTCATTTAGGAAATGACTGGCCCCTTATGACTCTTATGCCTCATTTTTTTTATATTCACACATGTACTTATGTTATAAATTCAAGCATTGAATTTAATTTTCTTGGCTAGTTTCATGGCTTGTGTGAAGTAGTTTAAATACTTTGATGAATAAAGATTTACATTTTCAGAAAAAGATATTTGATGGTGTATCAGTTTGCTTCTCTCTTCTTCATAAAATTTAATATTTATTCATAAATGGGATCAAAGTAAATGTTTTCATACTATGGCATAAAATAAATGATTGAATCTTGAAATGAATACCTCTTAGCAAAAGTGCTCTTCCTGATTTGAGCCTATAGGTGAAAAATAGGTAACATTTTGGTGACCTCTTATGGGTGGTTGCCTACTAGACACTTGACCAATAGCCTTAATACATCCATTGGGCTAAGTATGCTTGGAAATTATTTTTGGTAATTCAACCATATGTCTGAGTCATTCATGCTTGGATATGTGAGTTATGGGAAGGAGTAAAACTTCTCTCAATACCTCTCCCATAGGTCAAGTATGTGAACATGCCTAACTGGGCAATATAATTGAAATGCTTGGGAAAAACTTCTTTTGCAGCTCACAAAAAAAACACTTTGGGACTCTTATTAAACAAAAAAATAGGAAAGCAACCCAAAAAACAAAAACTACGTTGAAACAACATTTAGGAAAAAAAAAACAAGTGCAACAACACTTATGAAAACAAGAAAACTAGACTAAAGTATGTACAAAGAGGAACCCTTCAAAACTCAAAACAAGGCTTGAGTTGTATTGCATTAACTGGGATAGGAAGCACTTCACCTTCAATTGTGGCTAGTTGGAAAGCATTATGTTCTTTTCAATCCTTGATGATGAAAGGACCCATCCACATGTTGTCAAACTTTGTATGATGGCCTGACCTGCTCCTTAGTACATCCTATTTCAGCACAAGATCTCCCACCATGAAATCCCTTGATCTAGTCTTCTTGTCAAATGTTCTCTTAGTTAGGATTTGCTAATATTCCATGTTCTTCATAGCATTTTCATTGGTTTCATCCAACTCCATCAGTTGAGTATATCTTAATGCGAGTGGATCAGTCTGCTCAAACAAGTCTAGTTGGCTAGCAATATCCAAGGCGGGTAACTCAGTAGAAATAGGTAATTTTTCTTCCTTACCATACACCAGCATGTAAGGCAAGTTCCTAATCACCTTCTTAGGGGTAATTCTATATTCCCAAAGGTAAGTCTTCACTTTGGCAATCCCTTTGATTACTTTCAAGCATCCTTTTGATAATGTTAATCAGATTCTTATTAGTGGAATCTGCAAGTCCATTTCCCTGAGGATAATAGTTGTAGCTTGTATTCAAGTAAATTTGGTTCTTCAACACCCAATCAACAACTTTCAAACCAAAAAATTCCACAACATTGTCAGAAATTATGGAGTCTGGGACTCCAAATCTCCAAACAATATCTTCATAAAAATTCAACACTGTTCTTACATTAGCTTCCTTTAGAGGCAAAGCTTTTGTCCATCATGTAAAATAGTCTATTGTTGTGATAATCCACTGATGGCCTGCACTTGAAGGTGGATTGATTTCCCCTATGAAGTCAATTCCCCACTTCATAAACAAATGCTCTATTTGAATCGGTTGCAATGGAAAAGCAGCAAGCTTTTCTTTACATGAAAACAAGGCACATTTGGCACATTTCCTAAAATATGTATGTGCATCCTTATAAAAATTACACCAATAATAACTTTCTCTTAGAATCTTATATGTTGTTGTCCTTGCAGCATAATGACCTCTAGAAGGTTCATGGAACTAATGTAATATCCGATCAACTTGATCATTATCAACACACCTAAGTAGTACTCCATTGTGATTCTTCCTATACAACACATCACTAATCAAGACAAAAGGAATAGACTGAAGTCTATAGTACCTCCTTTTTGTTCTATTCAGATTAGGTGGACATTCCCCAGTTTTCAAAAAATGTGACATCTCCTACAACCAACTAGTAGTTTCATTGTCTGTTGTCCCAACATTAACCAAAAGTGACTCTCTTTCTTCTTGTACTGCTGAAACATCTTCTTTAGCCAATTTCTAGAAAAAACCATTTCCCCTCACCAACTTGGTGACCAGAACATCCACATCATACTCCATAACTCTTGTGATCCACCCAACCCGTTTTTCATTTAGATCTTTGCTGAGTAAAAACTCTTTCACACTGAGATGTGCAACTTGTAGATGAATTTTGTTATGGGACAACAGATGTCTAAATTTATTCAGACTTTTCACAATAGCTAGCACGTGCTTTTCTATGAAGGTATACTTTTGCTCATAGTCTTCAAGACCCTTTCTAAAAAAAGCAATGGGCTGCTCCAACGCTTCTACATTTTTCTGCACCAAAATTGCAGAGATTGCATCGAAGCTTCCAAAAGCATACAAGGTAAAATCCTTGCTGAAATATGGGTTAACTAATGTTGGGGCTGAAGCTAATGCCTCCTTGATTAGCTGAAAACTATCCTTTGCTTCCCGGGTCCATTTAAACTCTACATTCTTTTTTAACATAGTTGTAAGGAAATTAACAAGGCTATTATATCAGGCATAAACCTCTTAACAAAATTAATATGACCAATGAAACTTTGAAGTCCTTTCTTATCCTGGGGTAAAGGAAGCTCCAAGATTGTTGCAACTCTTTCAGGATCCAGAGTGATTCCTTCTTTAGATACTACATACGCAAGAAGCTTGCCTTCATGAATAGAAAAAAAACATTTCTTGGGATTCAATCATATACCAAATTCTCGATAATGTTAAAAAATCTGCCTCAAATGGTCAATGTGATATGCTATCTTCTTGGAGTAGACAGTGATGTCATCCAGGTATACTAAAAAAAACTTATACATTAAGTTACCAAAGGCCATGTCCATAGCCTTTTGGAAGGTTGCTCCAACGTTAGACAAACCAAATGGCATTTTCTTGTACGCCATTGTACCCCACTTTGTGGTGAATGCAGTCTTAAATTGATCTTCTTCTTTTACCAAGATCTAGTTATAAACATAATATCCATCCAATAAATAAAAATGTTTAGCACCTGACACACATTGAAGAATCTGCTCCATAGACGAAAGAGGGTTCCTGTCATTTAAAGGAGCTCTGTTCAAATCTTTGAAGTCTACACACAATCTAAGTTCTCCATTTTTCTTCCTCACGGGAACTAGATTTGTAACCTAGCTAGTATGCTTGATAAGAAAGATAATCCCACTTTCTATAAGTCTGAAAAGTTCCTTCTGCATTAATGGCTCCAATTTGGGATTAACTAGACTCTGTTTTTGCCTTATGGGTTTGGCTGATAGCTCCAACTCTATTGTATGTTGTGCAAGGTGTGGATCAAATCCCTTCAAATCTCCATATTCCCAAGCAAATATGTCAATACACTCTTGGAATAAACATAAAAAATTTGCTTTTCAGCAACAAAGTTTATTTTTCCTATCTTGAGGCTTTTCCCAGGTGCAATTTCTAAGTCCTCATAGTGATTCTGCTGAACCAACAAATTGGCCTTATTACTTTTGGCCTGATCATCTGAGTTGAAAATAATTTCTAAGGTGACCAATCCCTTAGGAAAATTGTTGTTCTTCAATTGAAATACCTAGTCTCCATACTGCTATTTGACTCTCTCCTGGTTTGATGCTGCAAACACATCCTCTTCAAGCAAATATTGTAGAATTTTCTCATCACTCTCAAAGACCTACCAGTTAACATTGTTATCAGGCACTGAAGGCCTGATAATAACCTTGATGTGTTGCTAATTACATCCCTTCTTTACGCTATTTGGAATATCAAACTAAGTCCCCATAGCTGCTAACCTATCAGCATGTTGATTCTTACTTCTTGGAATGGCAATAATATTGAAAGCTTCAAATTCCTAAAGGAGGTCCCAAACCCTATGCTTGTACAATTTAAGAGCATCATTCTTAACAAAATTCTGGCCTCTACCTTGATTTACTATCAATTCACTATTCCCATGCACCTTTAGACACTTGATTCCATGTTTCCTCACCCATTCCAGCCCTTGAATGAGACCTTCATACTTTGTTGTGTTATTGGTGCATGAAAATACAAATGTAAATTTTGCATAATGTCTTTCATCTCTTGGGGAAACAAATAATGTACCCCCACAAACACCATGCTTGCTCCTTGAGCCATCAAAATAAATTTCCCAAACTTTGCTATGCTGATCACAATCATTGTCTAACCTCTTAACCAAATTAGGCATCACTAAATCAGCTTCTTGAAACATGTAGTTACCCATACAAACATCCAACACCAAGTCATTCTCAGCACTAAGAGTATGGCCTGCTACCCACTCATCTAAAATTATATCAAGGATATCATTAACATCAGTACAAGGATCAAGAACAACATGCTCATCTTGTTCAAAAATTACACAATTGGCATTTATTGCACTAGGTATATAGGGTTCTATGTTGTCTTTTGCAAGCAACTCAGACTTAATGGTTACTTTGGTTCCCTACCTAGTATAGAATAGCATGTGAGACCAGTCAGATGAAAGGTATCCTCCTCTTTTGGCTGTGAACTCTCTTGACAAACATAGCCCACAATACGGGGGAAAATCTGCTACATAAATGTCTTGGGAAATCAAAAAATTGGGGCAAGCATGTAGAGTTAAGCTAGATTAATCCTTTCTCTAAGGGATCATAATTTAATCCTAACTGATTAGCTACTTGCTTGGGCATCGCAGAATAGGTAGCACCACTATCTACCATACAATTATGCACTAAATTGTTCCCAATAATCAATGAAACGTAGAATGGAGGATGTTTCATGTTCTTACCTTGAGTCATAGATTTTTCTTTGCTACTGGGATTAGCATCGTTCCCTTGATCATCATTAGTCATCATGACCTTTGGGAATCAACAACAACTTTTTTAGGATTTGCATCTTCAAACAATACCTTTTTTAGCAAATCAGCCTGTCCAGGAATACTTAAGGAATCCCACATGGTCATATTCACATTCATCTTCTTCATACTATCCACAATTTTGTAAGGAACAACTGAAAGTACCTTCTGGTATACTTTAGCAGTAGTCGGTTCCACATTCTTGTGAGGCTGCTCATTGATTGGTAAGACAATAGTTCTCTTTGGTACATTTGGAATAGGTGTGGATGATGTTTCTGCAGTTGCAGGCCCCTTGTTTTTATCAGTTGATTGGTCCACTTCTAGAGCTCTTTTCTTTGCTCGTGTATTGGCTGCAATTGTTGAATCATCGTTCACACCACATAACTCTTCACCTTGCCAATTTAGAAATGCAGTCTCATTAGAATGTATATTCGGTTGTTGTTTAGGTATTGTAGTAGGTACATCTGGCTATGAAATGACATCATTCTGGACCATAAGTGCCTGATTAATTACCCCATTTAAACATGAAGCTTGGTAATGTGCTTGATTACATGGATAACACCATTCATATTCTGCTACAAATTTATTCTGAGCCAAAACTATATCTTTCACTAGATTGATAGCATTAAGAGGAGCTAGATTATATGGTTGGAATGGTCTCTGGTTGACATTGTGCCTCTGATAAGCACCTTGATAGGGTTTCCTATTTTGTTGATACTAATATCCTTGGTTTTGATAAGGCTGACTTACACTTTGACTTTGTTGTTGGTTTTGCTATTGAAAAGTTGGCCTTGGCACTTGGTATTGTTTCTTCATGCTGATCAACTCATTTCCCATAGTCTGCAAAATACTTTCTATCATCTGCTAACCAGACTTGATCTCTTGCAACTCACTTGACAACCCTGTAGCTGACACTTCATGACTTACAGCAGTGGGTAATTATGGAACAACAGGTAAAGGGGCTAAAGATGGCATTTGTAATGGCATATTTGATTGTATATCAGGGAAGTAGGGCATAGGTGGCCTAGGTGTTATCTTGCCTACTTGAATGAGGTTATTTTCTACCCTAATGGGTATACTATAAGCTTGAGGTAAAGAAGTACCCCTCATGGACTCTATCATGACTGAGATATCACTATTTAAGCTTTTCAAATAGTACAAGAATGGATAGTCAACAGAAGGCCTTACTGTAGTAGGTATTTTGTTCCAAGTCTTTTGAAAACGAATGTTGAAATCCATCATTTGCTCTTGTGGGGCTCTTTTTATGGTTGTTAACTGCTCTACCAAAGATAGGTGATCAGATTTTTCCTCAAAAAGTTTGGTAAATTCATCACCAAGCTCATCCCATGTTGAAATAGAGGCCATCAACAAGCTTCTAAACCATTCCAATACCTTCTTCTTGAAAGATGGAGCCAACAATCTCACAGCTACATTTTCTTGCGTTACATGATGAACATCGTACAATGTTGCCACATCTCTGATATGTTCAAAAGGTGTTATTTTCCCTTCTCCAGTCAACTTTGGTAGTCCTTTTAATGTTGCCAATGGAATTTCATTATGTTGTGCTAGATCAAGGGGACTACCCTGGTCAAATGGTATGAAAGCAAATGCTCTTAGTACTGCCATTGAGCTGGAATGTATTGATATGCTTGCTGAAGCAAAGCTTGAACTGGCTAGTACTAAACTTGAACTTGATGAAAAAGTACTAGCACTTGATGAAAAAGTGCTTGTACTTGCCAAAGAAGCACTCACTATAGTAGAATTACTACTTTTTTAAAAATTGAAAGTCCCAAAAGAAGACGTAGAAAGCTCTATTCTAAAGGTAGGTGATGTTGAACGCCTAACAAGAGTGTCTCTCTTTCTTCTTTCATATGAAAATAATGCCTTGTCACTAACACCAGGTGGTCTTCACTTAACTCTGAGGGAAGGAACAATCCTTCTGAGTGCTCTCCCTCTTCTTCTTGGAGGAGATAAATGTAAAAAATCCACATATTTTGAACTTTTGGTTTCTATTCTTCTCATATAAACGAATGCATTGATCTGTTTTCTCCACACAGAGTCGCCAGATATGCTATCAAAAAAACCTCTGAAAGGCTATTAGCTCACTGTTAGCACATCAAAAAAGAAAGAATTAATAAAATCAATTATGACTCTATCCCACTGGGCATGCCAAAAATATTAGTTACCAAAATATGCACCCGATTCTGAATTACAAAAGTTTCAACAATTTTGGTAAAACATTGGATTCACTTCTATGTGGGACACTTGGAATGAAGTGAAACCTTTGGGTTCTAGGCTAGTTCCTATTTAGATAATCACCTGAATGTACTTAAATCACTCTGAAAACTTGAAGGGGAAAAGGATAGGAAGAAAACTAAACAATAAACAATTGGATACTTCAAATTTTCAAGGTGATACATTGAAACTATGATGATATCTTGATTCAACAACACATGACAGTGAAAGCTGACAATACTAAGTGCACACAACAAAAATTTGGCATATGAGTAGCTGCCTAAAAATGTTTCATAGACAGGTATTAAACTAGTTTCAGAACTTTGAATTAGTAGGAAAAGATAAAATCTTCACAACTAACTAGGCTTGAACTAGATAAAACTTCACAATCTATAACCTATTTAGTTGCAAGGTCTTCACTTAAGACATGATTCCAAGACATAACATGCAGGATTACTGGAAATCTCGGCATGAAACATCAAATTGAAAATAGAAGCATACACAAGTGAACTCCAAAGTAGGTCCCAAAAGCTCTTGTATTATCAAAAAACAACTGTAAGGATGTCCTCAAAATATCATGAGTTACAACTACCAAAAAGAATACAAACTATCTCACCGAAAGTCTCCAAAAGTCTCTATCATACAATGTAGAAGAAATATCAGAAAAATGAGTTTCAAAACTCATAAGTACAACTCTCAACCACTCAGGGTCGGATCCAGGAAAATAGCCCCCAAAATAGGACACTCCACTCTCTAAAAAGAAGTCAGATACATGGAAAAGTCTCCCCAAGTCATTAACCACCCTATGAATCAACAAAACAACCTCTCAAAACACTCCAACTGACAATAAAGGCATCCTAACTACTTGAGAGAAGTCAAATCCGATCCCTGAATTTTCTCTAACATTCCTAGATACCCTCCTCATGTTGGAAAACTGATTCAACCTCTGAGAAGAAGTCTTTGAACTCATAAAGACATCCTCATCCGCTCTAGAAAATGTTATTAATTGTTTCCTTTAAATGAGTATAACAATTATTAATTGATTTATAAAATTTGTCAATTAATAAATGTTGAATTACAATGTTTGCTTTTGAAGAAAACAAAATAATAATTTATTATTTTTATTTGACAATATAGTAATACATATTAATAAACATTATTATATTGTTAAATAGAAACAATAAAAAGAAAATAAAAATAATGCCATTGAAATGGCAGTGGACTTGGAGAAAGTTTTAACTTTGGTAAAAGGGCATACAATAGCCCGATAGCCCTACAATGTCATCATTTTACACTTTGCAAACTTGAGAGCAAAGAAGATGTCGAGGTTTTGAAAAGCCTAGCCAAGCTGCCATGAATAGGCCCGAAATGATGGAAATCCTTAAAGAATTGGGGTTCAAGGATTACTTTCCTTTGTCATTTCTCGGTGTTCTCTTGCAAATCATGAATAATGGTAAGAATTTCTTGGTTTTTTCACTTTTGAAAGCAAACTAGAGAAAGAAGATAAGCCACACTTATAAAAACTGATTGAACTCTTTATCCTTTATAAAACTAAATGATTGCGGGCTTATTAGTCTTCTATCATATTAGCTTAGTTTTGGAAAATAAATAGTCTGAGGAGCTTCCTTGTTTCTTCCCTTGCGGTAGCACAACATTCCTCAATGACACCTACATGATTCATACATAATTTGTGACATGATGTGGAATATACATTTCTCTTTGTTTTTTATATTTGGAATAATCTCCTTATAATTGAAGGGTTTTGTGAACTAAATATTTTTTGTTGGTACCAAGATAATGAGGAGTTTGTACATTTTCATATATCTACACTTGGAAGCTTTGTATTTTAAAATAATGCAGGTCTTTAAAGAACACCATGGATTCTTCCCTTGTCATATTGTCTATGCTCGTTAGAACACCATCATCCTCTCACAGGTGTTTTCCTGCCTTGTCACATAAAGAAATTTTTATGTTTTATCGTTGCATACTGCAACTCTTGAGCTCTCCTTTGGCATGATTTTTTTTGTTAATTCCTTCTTGCTTCTTGACCTTTTTAGAAATAGATAAAAATAAATGATAATTTTTTTTTTTAAAACATGGCTAGAAGTATGAGCCACCAATAACAGGTCCTTTGTTCTTTCTCTCAGCTAGAAATCTTTGTATTGATCTTGCTCAAATTGATCTTGCTCACATTGATCTTGCTCACATTGATCCTATAGCAGAACATGGAAAAGTATCCAGCTCCTCACTTCGATTTACATCATGTCTCTGCTCCTTCAACTCTAAGACACCAGTACTTTCCATTTGCTGCTCCATTTTTCATGTTACTACCCTTAAAATCTTTGTTTTTATGTTGATATCCATGACAAGATTGTTCTTGTATCTTTATACAATTGTGACTGCATTTGGATACAACAACAGGTTTCATGAAATAGATGTACATGTCCCTTTAATACTCCATTTTACTTCTTGTTTATTCATGCACGATATCATTTATCCAACCTTTGGGCTCAAGCCCTTATTAGAGCCACACATTTGTCGCGTGTCAGCAGTCTTCTTTTCTTTGCACATGACACAAACTAGTTAGAAAAAATAAAGCAGTGTTTTGGATTTGGATAATGTGAATGCATGTGGGGGTGTAATGATGATAGGCTAGTTATTGCTTAGATCCTTTGGATCTAACTTCATTTTGTTGTTATTTCAGGATCTTGCACTTGGAGAGCGGAAAGTGGAAGCAACAAGGTAGCAGAAACACACAAAGTCAAAGCAACAACAACACCGCCAGTCATTTAGGCAATGACTGGCCCCCTTATGACTCTTATGCCTTATTTTTATATTCACACATGTATTCATGTTACAAATTCAAGCATTGAATTTACTTTTCTTGGCTAGTTTCACAGCTTGTGTGAAGCAGTTTAAATACTTTGATGAATAAAGATTTACATTTTTAGAAAAGATATTTGATGGTGTATCAATTTGCTTCTCTCTTCTTCATAAAATGCAATATTTATTCATAAATGGGATCAAAGTAAATGTTTTCATACTATGGCATAAAATACATGATCAAATCTTGAAATGAATACCTCTTAGCAAAAGTGCTCTTCCTAATTTGAGCCTGTAGGTGAAAAATAGGTACATTTATATCATCAAATTTGGGTCATATTAGAGAAAAAAGTCTTAGAACCTTGATTAATAAAAAGATTGACATTATTTCTTATTCTGATGAGTATATTGAATTTTGAGAGACTTATATGTTTGGTAAAAATAATAGATCATCTTTTACTTTTGTAAGCTATAAGGCATATAAATAATTAAAAATTATTCATTCAAATGTGTTAGGTTCATTAAATGTGGGTTCTATGGATTTTTTTGATATTATGTTTCATTTGTTGATGGTGCCTCTAGATACACCGAGATTTATTTATGGTGCTAAATTTAAAATTTTCACTAAATTTAAGGAATTTAATGCTTTAATTGAAAACAAAATAGATTATAAGGGTATTAAGATCTAACAATGGTGGTGAATATTGTTTCAATAAATTTGATGATTTTTAATCATGCATGTATTGTTTGGAAGAACCATGACACCCTATACACCACAATAAAATGGGGCTATAGAAAGGATAAATCAAAATTAAATGGAAAGAGGCAGACGTACACTAAGTGGTACATAGTTGGATCAATATTTTTGGGGAAATGATGTGAGTACTACATGTTACTTGATTAACATATCTCCTTGTTTGGATCTTATTGACAAAACACCTTATGAAGTGTGGATAAGTAAGAAGCCTTCTATTTCAAATTTGAGGGTATTTGGTTGTGGGGCTTATGTTCATGTTCCTTAAGAAATGATCTAAATTGGATCCAAAAGCTTAGAAATACATCTTTGTAGGGTATGTTGAGAATGTAAAAGGTTATAAGATTTGGAATCCACTAAATCAAAAATTGATTTATTCTAGAGGTGATTTTTAAGGAGTTTAGAGATTTTTGAGTTCTTGAACAACCAAAGGAAAAATAAGGACAAAAAGCATTCAATTTTGAGACTAAAGTCAAGAAGTAGGAAGATACACATGTGAAAGAATAAATTGATAGATTAAAGGACAAAGATAAAAATGAGGGTTTAGGTGAGGTTGTGTAGGAGTACATAAGAGAATAGTAAGTTATCCTTACCCCTACCTTGAAGAGATTCACAAGATAACAAAATTCAATTGATAGGTATAACCCACTAGATTTCTATTATGTATTTATCTTATTGAGTGTTGATGATGAACCTAGATCTTTTAGGGAGTCCCTCTTTAAAGGATAGTGAGTCTTGGATATAGTCCATGTAGGAGGAGATGATGACCCTATATAGTTTTGACACTTGGGATGTTGTGAGTTTGACAAAAGTAATGAAGTTTATTGGTTGCAATTGATTATATAAGAAGAAAATTAGAGCAGATGGATAGTTTGATCAATACAAGACTAGATTGGTGGCCAAGTGCTACTCTTAAAGAGAGGGAGTTAATTTTGATGAAATTTTCTCTCTTGTTGCTAAGTTAACTTTTATTATATTCCTATTATCTATCTAGCTACAACTTGTGAATTTGAGATTGGGAAAATAGATGTTAAAACTACTTTCTTGCATGGGGATCTTGAGGAAGAGATTCATATTTGATATCTTGATGGTTTTTATGTGAAGGGGAATAAAAACTAGTTTGTAGGTTGAAATGATCATTATATAGTTTAAAATAGTCACTTAGGATGTGGTACCAAAATTTTAATATTTGTATTGAATTTGAATTTTGTTAGGAGTAAAGAGGATAAGTGTGTTATGTTTGTTGGATAATTCCAAGATCAAGAGTTCAAATTGATAACCTTCCACAAGTGAAAATATGAGCACAATAGTATGTTTATCAATATATTATGAAGAGTGTGTAAATACAATGAGACATACTTGCATACATAGGAAAGGTAGATGGGGTATGAAGGAAGGATTGGACAACTGACTAACCCTCCAAAGATGGAACACTTGTGAGCTCAATTGACAAGTGTGTGAGCAAGTGGAAGGTATGCATGAAATAGGTGTCTCAAGTGATGAGGATGCATGCATCAATGCTATGAAGTGAGACAAAACTCTAAAATTCCCTAAGTGGAGACTTAAGGAATGTGAATAGGACTCTCCTAGGTAGGATAAAATCTAACTAGTTTGATAAAGTTACTATTTACACCAACACCTCCTTGAAGTATAACTTAGGGAGTAATGTATACAAGATGATGAGTCCTAGATACTAGGCCATGTTATGTACTCATGTACAAATTTCTTATTAAGTGGAGAAAATGAGAAAACCTAGTGGGAAATAAAACTCCTCTCTAAAAGAGAAATACAATAAAATGAAATGTACAAGTGAAGAAGATAAGTGATAGATGGAGGACTCATCATGACCCCCCAAGGACTACTTCTAGCATTATGTACAATAAGTGTTCTCCCCATAGGAGAGAAAAGAGAGAAGGTCTATGTGATCCCCCCAAAAAACTGATAGTAGAAGAGAAACCATGCATCCTCCCCTTAAGATGATGCCTGTAGTGCTGGTAGATGCTCGACATTGGATGCTGAAGATGATCCACAAACGTTGAACAACATTTCTCCCCTTGAGAAGAAACAACACCAAAAATGTGTGCAATATGACTTCCCATTCCGGATATGAATATGTAGGAAGTAAGATAAATTGATCTAAATTATGCACATGATCCAAAGACTGAATTGATGTCAATGATGGCTTAGACAGATGCTCAATGATATCCAAGCCAATGTTGATATGTGATGGATGGTGATAATATGGATCAAGTACCATCTGTGATTTAGTAATAGGGAACATGCATGTATGGTGATAGTTGGACTGATGAGAATCTAGTACTATTGCAGATGATGTTAATATAGATAATGACTAAGTTGGATAGGTCAACTCATTAATGTTTGCACAATCTTTCATGATAGAAGATGATGTAGGAAAGGAAAGAAAAAGATCCAAATACGGAAATGATGATGCAACTTCATCGATTGCTAACATCATAGAGAAGACAAATATCCTCAATAGTGTCATCCAAATCTGCAACTTGATATTTTACAAATAAAGATGTGATGCCTGGTAGATATACATCCCAATATGGTGGATATGGAAAGACAATAGAAATTCCCTAATACAAAGAATCATTGGAAATCATGAATGAGTCAACATCATATTTAGATGTAGAAACAAGTGATATGGGATATGAGATCTAAATGCAAGCCATGCGACTACATTGTTCATCCCCAAATGATGGTGTCTCACAAGATGTCCGAGTGAGACTAGATGATGTTTCTGTATATGTTGGAACTAGAGGGTCAAGTAAGGCAATACCATGATTAGAATAATTTGTTCTATTTCTTCAATCCTATGAAACCAACATTATTTTGTTGTATTCCTTTTCTTTCCACAATATCCACATTTGATTTTCTATTTATTGGGAGGATTACAAAGAATACTCAAATGGAAGCCATTTAGTGTGAGAGACATGATCACATGAACCAATGAAATAAAAAATAGAAACACCCAGGTTGCCCTCTTTGATTTAGAGAGGCCCCGTAAAATGATTAGTGCTAATTGTAGCCCCCCCAAATAATGTCCAAGAGAAATTACAACTTGTGTGAAGATTGGATGCCAAATCAATAGTTTATAATATATGGCAATTTTTTCAAACTTTTAAAAAAATGGGCAATCCAAATCTTCAAATTAAAATAAAAAATGAATTCCTTATGAAATTATTATAGAAACAAAAAATAAGTTTGTAAAATTTTGATAATTGAGGTGAAAGTTATGCCTCGTCAGAATTTGCTTACAATGTTGACTTTAGAGGGAAAAAAATGATATTAAAAAACATAAAATTTAAATCATCTCAACATCAGAACATTGGTGACAAAACCGGCTTTCCAATGACTATTTACACTTGAAAAAATACCCCTTTGTTTGTAAGCTATCATAAAATGAAAAAATCCCCCCTTTACAAACTTTTGAGGTCAATTAATAGTTATATTAAATTGCTATCAATTAGCATAAATGTTAAGGTTAGCTATCAAAAAATTTATAGTTTAATCGTCATTTTAAGACCAACAAAAAATAGAGGATTAAAGTTTGTAGAAAATAATAATACAATCTACTTGATTTTGTAGAGAAGTCAAGAAACAAGTGAATGATTTTAATGCCACCAAGTATGGAGGAGGTGGCACCAAATGTGAGTCATTGTTGGAGCTATGGGAAGGTATGACTTGATCAATGGGGCGATGGAGAGGGAAAATGGTCAGAGTGGAAGAGGGAAAATTATCTCTCTACTATTTTTTTTTTTTTTACTTTTCATACAATAGGCACAAAGGCCCAAAAAATTGCAAAAAACAAAGTTACCAAAATTGACAAAACGAAAGATATACTTTTTTGTTTTCCAAGCCTTCTAGACGTAATGGTGGTGTTTGTTTGACTCCATGATGCTCCATCGATAGGGATATCTATGGGAGTCACTTTGATGCAACAAGAAATGTGCTTGCATGACTCTCATACCATGTTGGATAATTCCAAGATCAAAGATCTCAAAATGATAACCTTCCAAAAGTGAAAATATGAGCACAATAGTATGTCTATCAATATATTATGAAGAGTGTGTAAATATAATGAGAAATCCTTGCATATATAGGCAAGGTAGATGAGGTAGGAAGGTAGGAATGAACAACTGACTAACCCTCCAAAGATGGAACACTTATGAGCTCACTTGACAAGTCTGTGAGCAAGTGGCAAGTATGCATGCAATAGTTGTCTCAAGTGATGAGGACACATGTATAAATGCTATGGAGTGAGACAAAACTGTAAAAGTCCCTAAGTGGATACTTAAGCAATGTGAATAGAACTCTCTTAGGTAGGCTAAAATATAACTAGTTTGATAAAGTCACTATTTACACCAAAAATGTTAAAATGATTGATGATTAGATTTTAATAATTTTATTAAATGTGGATATCATGTTTATTGGTAACAACAAGGTGATGATTAGGATCTCAAAAATGATCTTTTAGACATATTTGAAATAAAATATTTAGGGGTCTATAAAATACATTATTGGTATGGAAATTAATAGATATTAGGTACACATAAAGCTTTGGTTAAGTTAAAGTATGCTTCTACCATTATGTGGTGGTTTAGTACGTGTCATTGTAAACTAGTGAGTATTCCATTTCTTATTATCAATAATATTTTTTTTAGATATGTGTTCCAAACAATATGATGATTTTTATATTATGTCTAATGTTCCTTATGCTAGTGTTTTTGTATCCCATTGAATATAATGATTTACACTAAACTAGATATTATCAAAGTAGTGGGAGTTTTAAGCAGGCTTATGTCTAACCTTGATAAGGAGCGTTGGACTTATGTTAAGATGGATTTTATATATTTGTGAAGGAATTTTAATAATTTTATGGTACTAATATCATTGATAATACATTGGACATACATGAATTTATGGATGTAGATTGAGTAGGTGATTTAGATAGTCAAAGGTCTACTCCTATATAATTTGTTAGAGTAATCATTTCTTAGCGAATATTTAATCAATCTTTAATTAATTATTAGGTTAATTTCAATTTATGCACTTACAAAAAACTAAAGAGTGCTTTTTTATTTTATAAGAATGAACTATTATTAGATCATTATATCTCATCACATAGGATCTTGACACTTGTCATGATCTAATCCCTTTCTCATTTAGGGTTTTCTCTTATAAGCATTCTGCTTAATTGTATTATTAAATTATGATAATCTATAAGTTTTTCTTTTTGAGGAAATAACAAATTATTGTTTGCAGATCTCATGCGTGGAATGTGTTCTTGTTTGTTATTTGATCCTACTTTTTGTGTGTTTTCACAATTTCAACATGGTATTAGAGTGTGGATTCAACAAACCCCTTATCAAATTTCAAGGGTTTTCTTCAACTAGGGTTACATGAGCATCAAATTTGGAATCTACATATTTTTTTGTAGGTTTTGGACTTGAACATTTTTGGGTACATGCTGGAGAAAAATGGAGCTCACCATTGCATTCAAGAGGCTGGACAAATGAATTTTAATTATAAATTTTCCTATATCATCAATGAGAGATTTTGAGGCAATTATTTTAGTATAAGGGTCATATGGTCCTTGTATATCCGTACACATGACGATTTAAAAATAAAAAATAAAAAGCAGTAGGCCTTTAATAGCTTGTAGAGGGTAGCCTACACAGGTGTACTTTCCAAGTCACTTGTAGTAGGGAAGTCCCCACCGACGGCTCTATATTGGGCGTCAATGACCACCATCTCGCTATTCAAAAACACAATTAAGCCAATTGGTGGCTCTCCAAACCTTGATGAAACTTTCAACTCCTTGACAACGATAGTTTTGAGATCGATGGTGATCAAAAAATTGAACAAATTCGACACTGAATATTTTTTTGGATGGAAACATCTTTTTCACATATTTTGTGGAATTTCAAGAATATTTTGGCATCTACTTTATTTTTGGGGACAAGATTTTGTTCAGACCGAGCGAAATATTCTCAAAATATTCTACTAACATCAATAGTACGGATGCCACATAGCCCCCCCTAACCCCCTTTGTGCCCTAAAGGAGCAAGATTTTTCTTTTGGTCATAACTTGGGTGTAAGGTGTCAAAATTGGGAAAAGGAGATATCTTCAAAAAGCTAGTTCCTTTTGCTTTTCCGTGGTATGGGTCTCATCATCAAATTTTGGTGTTGGCTTATTTTATCACCTGTTGAAGCCATATGTGTTGTTTACACTCTCAAGCTCATAAATTTTGACCATTTTCTCTATTGTTTTGATTCTTGTGGTGTTGAAAAGGTCTTTCAAGGATCTTCACAATTATCTATGCACTTTTTCCTAATTTTGTTCCACGTGTATTTTATTTAGTTTATTGTGTTTTCACATTCTGGTGAATTACTTGGACGTTTTAGCTCTTGAAAACTTTTTGTTTGCATGATATATTTTGTTTTAGGATGTTCTACATGCATTTATATCATTTTATCATTTTTAGGCATTGTAGACATCTTTTGTAAGAAATTTCTCTTTTATAGACACATTGAGATAAAGTGCCACTCTAGTGTATCTTTTCTTTTGGGATTTTTGCAAATCCAATTGTGCCTTTATGTACTTGTACTATGTTATAAAGTGCCATGGGGGGGTTGTGTAGTGCCTTTTTTTTCCATCACACCTTTGTCAAGTGACTTTCCCTTCCATGACAACATCAAGTCCTAATGATTCTTTCCTCATGTGTGTGTGCCTTGGTTTGCACACCCTTTTTTAGTTGCAAGTACTTTCATGTGCACATTAATATGTCCTTTGTTCTCTTTCATCTACTTCTTGGTGACACACAATTATAGTGGACCTATCATGGCTCTCTCTTGTCCACATTATGGGGAGGTTTCTACTGTTGGTGCTAATGCTTCCTTGGTTTCATTTTTGGAGTGATCTATATATCTAGTTTTTGCACCTATGTACTAGACAAATACAATGGTTGGTTACCCATGCATTTTAGTGATATGGAGCACTTACCATATAGAAACTCGTGAATTCTTATTTTTGGAGGTGACCTTTTATTTTCACTTGATCAATGCTCTTTAGGCTATTGGTACCTATATTTTTACTTGCATCTTGCATGGTTGAGTAGTGTCATTAGGGCCACTAATGTAGATTCATGTGCCATTTGTATCTTCAACTGTCAGATGTTTAATTTTTGATCATTATTTGAGTAGTTTCATTGGGAGAACTCATGCAGATTCTCATCTTCTTGATCTTGATCATCATCTGTTTCAGAGGAGGTTCTTCATTTCAACACTATAGTAGTCATCTTTTGATAGTTGTCTACAACTTCTTCATACTTCAACGATGTTCTTTATGTTATGTTCCTATTATTTTTGGGAAATAGTTTTAAAAGCTTCTTAGTCCTTCATTCAAATTTCTCTCTTTTGGAGAGGAGTTTTTCCCATGAGGTTTCTCCTTTTCTCTAGTTATGAGAGATTAGATTGTTTGTACATGGGTACCTCATAAAACTTTGTTGTTGGGACCCATTTATGCATTCTTTGCTTTTTATGCATTTTCTTTTAGAGTTTTTTAGCTAATCCCTAGATTACACTTAAGGGGGGGTGTTATAGTAATCATTTATTAGCTAATAATTAATTAATCTTTAATTAATTATTAGGCTAATTTCACTTTATGTACTTAAGCTAAACCTAGGAGTGTTTTTTTCTTATATTAGATTGGGTTATTAGATCATTATGTATCATTAGATAAGATGTTAACAATTTTCATGATCTAATCCCTTTCTTATTTAGGGATTTCTCTTATAAGCATTCTCCTTCATTGTATTATTAAATTATGCTATTTGGTAAGTTTTTCTTTTTGAGGAAATAAGAAATCATTGTTTTCAACTCTCATGTGGGGAAGGTGTTCTTGTTTGCTATTTGATCTTGCTTTTTGTCGTTCTCACAATTTCAACATATTTATTTTCTTTTTTTGGTGGTATAATAAGTTGGATGAGTAATATGCAACTAATAATTACTTTTTCCACCACCAAAGATAAGTATATGGATAATAAACATGCCCCTAAGGAGGTAGTATGGTTACAAAGGCCGTAGCTATTAGTTTTGATTATAGGGTGGTTATAATTGGTTATGATAGTTAGAGCGTTTGGACACAAATCCTATATAGCATTCTTGTACTAAGCATGTTGATGTTTATTTTTACTTTGTGCTTTATATCGTAGAGAATGGTAAAATATTCTTAAAGAAGGTTGACCCTAAGGATAATTTTGTAAATTACCTTATGAAGCTAGTGAGCATGAAGAAGTTCTCTTGGTGTGGGAAGTCCATGGGATTTGGATTGTATACGACAATTTTATTTCTTTTTGAATGTCATTACAATGTATAATATAAAGTGGAGGAATGTTAGGATAGTGTGATATTTAATTTTAATTCTAATGTTATTCTTTTATGCATCTCCAATAATCTTGGAATGGGTACTTGGACACCCATGCTATTGAGAGATATTATTATTTTATTATTTTTCTCCTCATTGACTTGGAATATTAGTTAATAATGGCATTCATGAAGGAAGTGGAGTTGGTAATGGAAGTTATAATACTAGTTTTAACATATTTTTAATTTAGGAGAACTCATTGAGTCAATCCTCTATAAACTTTCAAGGCTAACAAGGTGGCCTTTCCACTCATAAAACCTTTTGATTATGATTGAATCCTTCATGGTATAAAGAAGATGAATATTATGATTATTGTCATATCAAAGGTCATGCCATAGGAAAGTGTATACAATTAAAAAATTATATCCAAGACTTTAGATAAGGGTGAGATTAAAATTGAGGGATCATCAAACACCTCACCTAACCAAGACTTGGGTGTATATCAAAAATCTTTCCCTAAGTATAATTAATAATACACTCAAGGTGAGGGAGATGAAGAGTAGGAAGAGAGGTGGGAGTGGGGGTTTGAAATCTTCGGAGGGAGAGGGAGATGGAGAGTTTGATCCAATGATGATGATGTAGTTTTCTTGGGCGTTTTTGGTTTGCCTTTGGTTTTCAGTAATTTTGCGGTTCCTATGCTATTTTTTGGCTTCTTTGCGGATGTTGTGTTGGATTTTTGCAGCTCCCCTATTGCTATGATGGGTTCTGGGTTCTTTGTGGTCGACTTGCTTTGTGGGAGCTCTGGGTTGAATGGTGTTGGCATGATCAGTGTTTTTGTAGTTGGTGCTGATGGTTTTGCTTCCATGGCTCATTTTCTGGAGGTGGAAGTTTTTGTGGGTTGCGGCTTGGTGTTTTCTTTGCTACATTCTAGCAACCCTTTTCAACATCTTGTTTCCCTGTCCTCCATCTCTTGGAGGGTTGTGCTTGCAGTTGGTTCGTTGCTTTTGGAAGATGGCTGCTTCTAGGTGGGAGGAGAGCTGCTGGCTAGGACCTCTCTTCATGCTTTTGTCTATGTTTTTCTAGGTGTTTTTGGTTTGCTTCTAGTTTTTGGCAGATTCACGGATGTTGTGTGGTCAAGTTTGAATTTTGAAGTTAGTGTTTCAGAGGATGCCTTTGAATCTGATGATGATGAAGATGCTGACGGTGCTATGGGCTCATGGGATGGTTTTGCTAATGCTGCTTCCTCTGCTTTAGCAAAGATGAGGTAGTTTGTTGTTGGTTTGGAGGCTACCCAATGGTGGGGTTTGCTTCCTTTTTATGGTTTTTTCTTTGGTGTTGCAAACATGCTAATGGTTAGCATGGACCTATTACTAATGGTGGCCTATATCAAGGTTCTTGTCAGTTACTGGCATTGGTCTTTAAGGTTCTATTAGGTCTGGGTTGTCTTTGGCCCATACATCTCTCCTTCTACTGCTTCTCCTGGCCATACACTGCTATCATGGGTTGTTGAAGCTCTCTTTTGTGGTGATGTCTATGCTAATTTTTGGCCCATGGGTTCCTCAATGTTGGATGGCTGCTTTTACCCCCTTTGTTCTTTGAAGCTTTTATGGTTAAGGGGGGTAGATTTGTTTTATTGGCTAAAGTTGCTTGTGTTTCTCTGGGCTCTACAATGGGTTGCATTTGGAGCTTGAAGGCTGAGATGCACTTGGGGTCTCTGATTTTTTTGGGGAATGTTGGTTCTCTAGCCCCCTTTATGTTATTGATCAAGGGTCTTATGTGGGATGAACTGTTACTCATATTTATTTTGAAAGCTCAGAAGTTTTGTTTTTAATGTTGTGGCTGAGGTGTGTTTTATCTCTTCTTTCATGTTCCACATTCTTGCTATGCCTAAGGAGGCTGTGACTTCCCTTCCTTCCAAAGCTGTTCTTTCAACCAAGGGCTATAGTTGATGTCTTCTATGGAGGTGGAGACTACTCCCATTGAGGTGGAGCCCTCTCCTATCGAGGTGGAGGTGGTTGTTGTAGCTTTGGTAGGAATTTATTTTCTCTTTTGCTTGCCCCTTCTGAGGTGGACCGTGTGTGGGTAGAAGAGTGAAGGTTTTGGAGGTTTGGGATCTCATATCTTCCTCTCCTATTGAGGTGGAGGTGGGGCTAACTTCTCAAGTGGTGTGGTGTTGCAAAAAGGCTGATGTGCTTCAGTGTTCAGCTATGCTCTCTAACCCCTCTATAGAGGTGGGGTGTTTTGATTTGCTAGTGTTGTTGATTAGGGGTAAGATGGTGTTATACACCATTAAGATGATTTTTTTTCTTGGATCAGTGGTTTTTTCTTGAGAAGTTGGTTTGTTGATGCCTGGCTGATGTAGGTTGTGTCTTTGTTTACCTAAGGTTTTTAGGTTTGATTAAAACTTGGTTGTAAAGGGTTAAATATCCCTTCAAAACTTGTCTGTTGTAGCTTGTGTAGTCTTGATCTTCTGTTTGTTGTTGTTGTTGTTGGTTTTCATATTTTCTTGTTAGCAACATGCTTTGGTGTGACAAGGTTTCAAATCCATTCAAAACCGGTTTGTAATGGGTTTTGGGTCCCATCAAAACCTGCTTTACCCCTAATAAAAAATAATACACTCAAGGTCAAGACTCCAATACAAACAACATCTATTATCACATGACTCCTTACAACTATGATTCTATTGTTGGTCACATTGAGCAATCTAACAAATGGATCCACACCATAAAAGTAAAAACACATGATTGTTTTGTCAGTACTTGATGTGGAAAAACAACCATCCAAGTTCCTGCTCCATCCACTTCAAACACCCGAAAACAATATGACCTTGACCATATTGAGTGAACATCATCCCAAATTTCTATTCTTGAGCTTCTACACACATCCCCTACTCATAGGGATGTCTTAAAATGTATCTTATAAGAATCAAAAGTCCCTAATAATATCAACCTTTCACATTTCTCTAGGCCCTTGTTGGCCACCTTTCAACTGAATATTGCCTCAATTTCACTCCAAGTGATTTTCCTCCACTCGATCCATCTCATAATCACCCCCTCCAAATATAAGTTTTTATTTCCAAACATAAGATAAAATATGTGCTCATAGATAATGGGTCAAACCTAGATATTTATACACTTAGCCTTGTGCAACATTTGGGTTATTCAAAAAAATCCTTGGGATCACATACTATTACCATCAAAGCTTATGATAATGCAAAAAGAGAGATAACCTATACTATTTACCTTCCCATTGAAGTAGGACACTCATTGCAGCATACCCTATGCCATGTATTAGATCTCAACCTCCCATACAACATCTTGTTTGGTCGACCATGGATCCATACCATGCAAGATGTACCCTCTACCTACGATCAATTGTCTTAAGTTTTCATATAATGGTGTGGATGCCACTATTCCTAATGATATCCAACCTTACTAATATTTCCAAATGTAAATGAATGGAAATAAGATAACCATTATCCATCCTCTAACATTATTCCCCAATTCATCTTCCATAAAATCTACATGATACATTGACCCTAGCGATTTACCTTTCATATCCTCTACTCCATCCACTAAACAACCATCCTTAAAATCCACATTCAAAATATTTGATAAAGGATGAAGATAATACCAAATCCGTGAATCCCTTAATATTTCCTAGTTACCTCTTTAACCACGATATTATGGTCAACCTCACCTAAGGGTTAAAAATCCACTTCTCATGTTGCAATGGGGCCCCACTATCTTTATTTTTGGTGGTTATCTTGCTAGTGAGGATATAAAAGGATTTGATCTCACATGACTTTACAAAGATGATAAATATGCCACTTTCTTTAAATAACACATGTATCCCATTACCTTGCACATATGCAGTAAAATGAACTATAAAGGAAAAGGTCTTGTTGTACATGAGCAAGGCCCCCTTGATTCTATTGATATACCCACTAATGTTGAAACAATTGGTTTAGGATATGGTGCTTATGATGAGAATTCTAATTCCCTTATAGATTTTATTGATAATACTAGGCACACCTCTTCTGATATTGACGATAGAGAAGTAAGGGTCATTCCTAGTCCTTTTGAAGAGCTTGCTGCCACAAACCTATTCTATGATAGTTCCATCCTTACTATCTACCTTGACCTAAAATACCTCAAACTCATTGAATGGGACCAAGATGATCCTCCTAATTTGGAAACATTTTAAAATGACGAGGCCATTTTAGGACTCATGCAATCCCATACCCATCTTCCATCAAGAGATCATAAGCAAGGTTTCCAAATTCTATTGATTTCATTATCATATTTTTGAGAACAAGGTCTTTTAGGGGAACTATCAAAACCTATAGATATGCCATTTGATAGTGAGCTTCACCTTCCATTAGTTCCTACTCCACTTCAATATGGGTCACTAATTCTTATTGAGGAAGCTATAAATATAAATCTAGGTATAAAAGAGATACCTAAGTTAACACAAATTACAATTGCTTTAGATCATGAGTTAAACATGAACATCTCTATAGTACTTAGAGATTATCCAGATATGTTTTCTTGGTCCTATGCTAATGTGCCTAGCTTGGATCCATATTTGGTTGTCCATCACCTTGTAGTCAACCCTGATGCTAAACTAGTTCATCAAAAGCTAATAAAATACATCCTAAGGTGGCCCTTTTAGTTAAGGAAGAATTGTAGAAGCAACTAGATGTTGGATTCATTTGACCTATTGACTATCTAGAGTGGGTTTCTAATATGTTACTTGTAAGAAACCCACCAAAGGAATCAGAGTATGTATATATTTTGGAGACATCAACAAGGCTTGCCCCAAATATTATTTTCCACTTCCGAATATTGATATGATTGTGGATTTGACAAATAATCATGATATATTGTCCCTTATGGATGAATTTTTAAGATACAACCAACTTAAGATAGCACCTGAAGACCAACATAAGACAACTTTTATCACCTCATGGGGAACATTTTGTTATAAATTCATGCCATTTGGTCTCAAAAATGCTGGTGCTACATATCAAAGGGTCATGAATGACATATTCCATGATATGCTACATGAGATTGTTGAAGATTATGTAGATGACATCTTAGGAAAGTCAAAATACAAAGAATATCACTCAATAATCTTGTGTCATATCTATTAGGTAAGGTGACATTTACCTTGCAAACCTATGTCATTTTTATATCTCCATGTTTCTTAGAAAGTGTCCTAGAGGACATGTGAGAAATGTATTTAATATTGGCATATTGTAATTACATTTTCAAGAGAAAATTTAATGTCGGTGGAGGTTACACATAATTAGAGGAAAAAATAATCCCTCTTAGGAATTCACATTGGGAATGTGAAGGGTCTTGAGTGGGTGCTAAGTTTGGAGGGAAATAGGCGTCCATTGGTGTTCCACCTGGAAGTTGAACAGTCATTGGAGCTTCTTGAAGGAAGAATATGAAGAGGCTATGGGTTAGGTGCCCATGTAATGTAAGAGAATAACACACATACCCCCTTTTTCATACAACTACTCTCAACAAAATAAAATGCATTGGAAATGCAACAAAGCAGATTTAAAAATCTACAACAAGAACACTAGTTTGTTCATTCAAAACCGCCTGCAACAACTACAAAATCTTCTCCAAATTGATATACCAATATTGAAGCCTCTTGGGTTGATAAAATTAGTCTCAAAACTGATATTCAAACCAATAATCAACTTCAACAATCTGATTTATACATCATAAAATAGGATTGATCTAAACACCCAATTTATGCAAGCAAAATAATAGAAATTCTCATTGAAATTTAAAGCAACATTACAAAACAATAGGCCAATCCTATTGGCTCCTCATTACATAATCCTAATATGATTTAGGTCTCATCTTAGACCTGTAACAATGGTGTAGTACAACAACATATGGCTTCCACAAGCCTTCCTCAAACTCTCCAGCACCTCCAACAATAAACCACTCTCAACAATCACACCCTTCAATCTAGAACTGTTGATGATGCTTGTGCCTCTGTAAACTAACTCCAATATGCAACAACACCTTCAAAAACCCTTTTCAGGAGATAAATATGCCCTTACCATGTCTTTTTCTTAAATATGGAAAGAGAGCTAAAAAATGAATTGATTTTTCCTTTTATTCAATCCATCTTTCCTCATGAAATGAAATTTGAGTGCATTTGAAGGAATTTCATCACATTCCAAAACCCACTCCCTAAAAAACAACGCCTTCCTCCAAAAAATCTCCAATTAGATTAAATTTCATTAATAAAATAGAATAAAATATTCCTTTCAAACTCCAAGACATGTTGTGAGTGGATGACAATGCTTTTAATGCATTCTTGCTTTCTTGAATAAAGCAAACATATGATTTTTCCAAACTAGGCGCCCACCTACAAAATCCCTATTTTTTAGGAGTTATGGAATTTCAAATTTGGAGTTACAAGTCAATTTGGATGTCTCCAAGAAACCCACACCCTCTTTTGCTTTTTCAGGATTTTTCATTTAAAACATATTCTCCACTATGCCACCTTATCCTGTTTTGACCCAAATTTGCTCCAAATTTGAAATTTGTATTTACGTGACATAACATAAAAATGCACAAAAAAAAAAGAATTTCATGAGACAAAATATGAAATTAAAAGCACACCAAAAATTGAAATTAAAATCAAACCCCTTTTGTTGACACATGATAGCCACCATGCCATGGATGCTCCTGCATCAGACACCCACTGTAGAAAAATTTTGTGAGCTTGGTCTCACAAAATGGAGTTGAATGGTAGAACCATCCTTTCAGGTTGTAAACAACCCTCAACAAACTCCATTACTGAAATTGGTACCTCCAATTAGTTCTTCTTTCTTTTCTTTCAGCATCTAGTTGGAACAAGCTTCCTTTTCTGACAACTCTGCTCTACATTGAACCTCCTGAATGTGGAATCAATTCCACCATGAAACAAATAACTCCTCCAAGTGTAACTCACATTCTCCTCTAACCTTATGGGATTCAACCCACCATAGTCTGACCACCTTCACCAAAATGCATTTGCACTAAACTCTGCAACACCATACAAATCCTTCTCTACATACCAATCATCATTAGCAAATTCTTCCTGAACTATCTCATTTGAATTCACTAAATTATCCAAATGAACATGAAAATAATTAATAAGAAATTTTTTTACCTTCTCATTACTTTCCACAACATCACTCTCAACTCATCAAATCTCACATTAAAATATGATTTTACCTCATTACCTTCTGCTGCAACTTTTGCTCTACCTGCAATCAATGCATTCCACTCTACCTCTACTTCTACAATCCTCATCAGTAAATAATTACTCTCTTTTTCTTCTATGTCCTCCAAAGGAATCTCTTCTACTGCAACTTCATTATACTCACATCCATTTTTATAATAACATTCAAAAAGATTAAACTTTTCATCAACTACTTTCATTGCTGCAATTCTTTCTTCTTTACCACTCGTCATATTAGTCAAATAAAAATCAGACTTGGTTCTAACCTCATAAAAATATGATATTTATATTTTCCTTACTGTTGCAACATAATTTTCAGCTTCCTCATATCCATCCATCCCATTCATAACATTCACATGCAAACCAGAATCATCAATGAACTCACAAAATGCAAGTTTTACCTTTTCTTTAATTGTTGCAACTTGGTTTTCCCTTTCTTCAATGTCCTCCATTTCTATAAAATATTTTGTTGCTGTTGCAACCTCTTTATTCTTTGCTGCACTTTTCTCCTCCTTCTCATCCTTTACTACAATCTCACCATCTTTCTTCATACTATTCTCAAAGCATATTGTTGCAATATCTTCTCCATCCTGTTCACTTCCATACACAACTATGACAAACTTGTTACCTTTCTTCTTTGACATTCCATCAAACACTTTTCACACACTCTCAATATTCAACCTCTCAAGTATAGAATTCCTCACACTCGACAATCTGTCTACACACAAATCACACACATGCTAACCCCATGTCCTGGTGCAAACTACCTCACGTTTGATGATCTGTCTGCACACTCAGGAACTCCTACTTTGATACCACTAATGTAAGAGGATAAAACAAATACCCTTTTTTCATACAACTACTCTCAAAAAAATAAAATGCATTGGAAATGCAACAAATGAAATTTAAAAATCTGCAACATGAACACTAGTTTGTTCATTCAAAACTGCTTGCAACAACTACAAAATCTTCTCCAAATTGATTTTACCAATATTGTAGCCTCTTGGGATGATAAAATTAGCCTCAAAACTGATATTCAAACCAATAATCAACCTTCACCAATCTAATTTATACATCATAAAATAGGATTGATCTAAACACCCAATTTATGCAAGCAAAATAATAGAAATTCTCATTGAAATTTAAAGCAACATTACAAAACAATAGGCCAAGCCTATTGGATCCTCATTACATAATACCAATATGATTTAGGTATGATCTTAGACCTGAAAAATGGTGTAGTACAAAAAAATATGGCTTCCACAAGCCTTCCTCAAACTCTCTAGCACCTTCAACAATAAACCACTCTCAACAATCACACCCTTCAATCTGCAATTGTTGATGATGCTTGTGCCTATGTAAACTAACTCCAATTTGCAACAAAACCTTCAAAAAACCTTCCTTGGAGATACAATACACCCTTCCCATGTATTTTTCTTCAATTTGGAAAGAGAGCTCAAAAATGAATTAATTTTTCCTTTTATTCAATCCATCTTTCCTCATGAAATGAAATTTGAGTGCATTTGGAGGAATTTCATCACATTCCAAAACCAACTCCCCAAAAATCAACACCTTCCTCCAAAAACACTCCAATTAGATTAAATTTCATTAATAAATAGAATAAAACCAATACCTTTCTCCAAAAATGCCATCCTTTATTGTTAAGCTCGATATGATGAAAACTTACGATAAAGTGAACTGAATTTTTTAATGCTTTTTTTGCAAAAGTTTGGTTTTAGTCACAAGTGGTGCAAATGGATTTAATCATGTATTTCAACTGCAAAATTTTCTGCCATTATTAATGGGGCATTAGTGGGATTCTTCAATTCAACCCAAGGAGTAAGACAAGGAGATCCTTTATCTCCTCTCTTTATTATAATGGCTGAAGCATTGAGTAGATTGATTGAGCAAGTGCACTCCTAGGGCTTATGGAAGGGTATCTTAATTCCCCAAACAAATATTGCAGCTACTCATAATTTTTTTTCAGATGATACTTATTTATTTGGAAAATTTTCAGTTCAAGAGGCAACTCAGATGAAGTGTATCCTAGATAAGTATACTTTTGTTTATGGTCAAAAGATAAATGCAACTAAATCAAAAATTTATATTTTCAACACTAGTGCTCCCCTTAGAAGAAGGATTGAGAAGATCTTGGGCTTTCAAGTGGCAAAAATTACATGCACATAGTTAGGTATTCCTCTCTTTATGGGTTCAAACAAACTTGCATATTGGGGCAAGATCATTAAAAGAATCAAGGCTAGGATTCTTTCATGAAGAGAAAGATGGCTCTCACTGTCAGGCATAATTTTGTTAATAAAATCAGTCCTTTCATCCATTCTAAATTATTATCTTGCTATTTTAAAAGCACCCAAATTGATTGTTGCTCAAATTGAAAAGTTGATTAGAGGTTTCTTGTGGAGAGGAAATATGGATGATCATAGAAAACTACCTTTAATCTCTTTAGAGAAAATGTGCACATAAAAGCTTAAAGGTGGGGCAGGTCTACATGATCTAATGGCAAGAAACATGGCATTTGGAGCTAAGATGATTTGGTATATGTACTCTAATCCAAACTTGAAGTGGTGTGGTATTTTGCAATCAAAATATTTAGATAATCAACCTCCTTCCAAAATATTGACCATTGCAAATCCTCCTAATGGCTCGGATTTTTGGAACTTCATGTTAGCTTGTCGACATGTTATTGTCTCATACATTTCATGGGAGGTGCACAATGGAGATGATGTTCACTTTTAGAAAGATTCATGGAATGGTCAAGCACCATTAAATTCCTACCAAGAGTTGGTAGTTGCAAAAGGTTATCTCTCAACAAATTGGGGTATTAAATTGATTGACTATGTTAACTCTGTGAATGTTTTTACTAGTGTTGTGATATGGAAAGATTTTTCTAGTTTACCCATTCCACCTAATGAGATTTGATTTTTTGCAAAAGCTTTTAAAAAATAGAGTTATTTTTCTTTCAAATAAGAGTGACATGATCATTTGGGCCCCATCAAGGAATGGTCAATATACAGTTAAGAAGAGCTATGTAGCCTTAACTAGCAAGGGACATCACTTGTACAGACAAAGAGCTTACTCATTTTGTTGGAACTCGATGGTGCTACCAAAAGCTGACAACTTTGCTTGGTTGGGTTTAAGGCAAAAAATTCTTACAAGTAATAAGTTAACCAAACTAGGAATTGAGGATCCATTTCAATGTGTCCTTTGTGGTGAAGCTCGTGAGATAGTTGACCATCTGTTTGTCCAATATCCATATGCATAGAGTTGTTGGTATTTTATTAAGTAGAAGCTATCTTGTTATTTTGTTTTGCAAAATACACTTTGGGATTTGTTATCTACTTGGCCTATTCTTTATAGATCTACATTGTTTGCTTGTATTTGGAGGATTATTCTAGCAATGGTGATTTGGTCTATTTGGTGGGAGCATAACAAGAGAATTTTCAAGGATTCAAAGTCATCAATCGATCAGATTTTAGTAGCAATTGAAAAGGCAGTTTTATAGGGTGTAAACTCTTATGTTCAAAATCACAAGTTAGTTGCTTCGGTTTTCACTATGTGGGATGGTCAAATTTTGCAGACCTGGAAGTATATTGTGCTTCCATTTAAAGGTAATTTGTTGCAACCTATTAAGCAGAAGGTGGATAAGAAAAGTGTTAAATGGCTGCCCCCAAGCTTGGCTTTAGTAAACTCAATTTTAATGGTGCTTCACGTGTTAAACCAGGTGTCTCAGGGGTAGGGATGTGTATTCGTGACTCAAATGGTTCTCTTCTAGAAGCCAAATCTATTCATTTACCTAGAGGCTCAAACAATTTAGTAGAGGCACAAGCTTTATTGCAAGGTTTGAATTTGGCACATTCTATTGGAATAAAAAACATTCATGTTAAAGGCGACTCTCTGTTGATTATCAATGCTTGTAAGCTTTAGTCTATTCCTAATTGGCAACTCAATTATATTCTTCAAAAGTGTTGGAAATTATTCTCTAGCTTTGATTCAATCATCATATCTCACACATATTGGGAAGGCAATCACTTAGCTGATCTCCTAGAAAATATAGGATGTGAGGGGAAAGAAATTCAAATTTTTAAGGATGGTAATATTAAAGATTTCCCATCTATTGAGTCTATTGTCAAGAATGAATATTCACAATGTTCCTGTCAAGTAGATGTGGCCAACCTGGCACATGGGTGACTTCATTCATTTCTTTGATGGGATAGTGGTGTCTTTTAAAATTTAAAGCCAATAATCTGTTGTGTTATGGGGGTCTGCACTTGGATTTCAAACTAGTTTGCACGCAGAGTATCTGCTGAGGTTTCTCAGAGTCTTCTTTCCTGCAAGAGAGTGGGAGCTTCCATTTCTTGAAGCGGTTGATAATGTGCAGCTTGTGGTGGTTTTCAAAGGTCACTATAGGTTGTCCCTTAAGTACATCGAGCTGTAAATCAAGCTCTAGAAGGGTTTGTTGTTGAGGTGGTTGAAGAATTGTCTACCAAAATTGTTAGAAGGGTTCGTGCAATTCTTTACCTCTTGTCACATGTTCATTTGGAATCACCTCCAAGGGTTGCTGCTCATGATTTTGCAAGTTCCAATGTCCTCCATCTCTTCCCTATTTTACCAAATTTAATTGCTGCTCCTATGCATTTTTTGGATGGAGTCTTGCATGATTTCCATGATAAAAATATCCCTACAGTTCAAATGGATGAATAGTATTGCTAGTAATGTGGGTTTTTTTTGGGCTCCTTCTATTGTAATTATCATAGTCTATTAATGCTGGTATAGTTTGTATGTATGTGTGGGTTACTATTTTAGTATGGTTGGCTTTGTGTATTCTAGCTATCTAGAGCCTTCGTATTAGATTTTGTGTCAGAATTGTATGGTTAAAGTATCTCATCTGGCTATTTAAGAGCCATCAAAGTAGATGTTGCTATCATGAACAATGTAAATATTTTATATATATTTATTAATATATGGGATTTATGCTCTTTGCCAAAAAAAAAATGCCTTTCAAACTCCAAGACATGTTGTGAGTGGATGCCAATGCTTTTAATGCATTCTTGCTTTCTTGAATAAAGCAAAGATATGATTTTTCCAAACTAGGTGCCCACCTCCAAAATCCCTATTTTTTAGGATTTATGGAATTTCAAATTGGGAGTTACAAGTCAATTTGGAGGTCTCCAAGAAACCCACGCCCTCTCTTGCTTTTTTAGTATTTTTCATTTAAAACATATTCTCCACTATGCCACCTTATCCTGTTTTGACCCAAATTTACTCCAAATTTGAAATTTGAATTTACAATGTGGCATAACATCAAAATGCACAACAAAATATGAATTTCATGAGACAAAATATGAAATTCAAAGCACACCAAAAATTGAAATTAAAATCAAACCCCTTTTGTTCACACAGGATTGCCACCATGCCATGGATGCTCCTACATCACCATGTTGAATCCTTGTGCATATTAATTAATGTATTATCATGACTCTTGGTTTTCCAAGGAAGGGGAATGAGTCTTTTCAAGTGGTTTTGGCACCTCTTGTTTTAGTTTACCATTGTTGTTTTTCCTCCCACAAGTTCTATAAATTGGAGGCTTGAGATTGTAGTTTCATCTTGTGTTATTTGCAGGTGTATGGAAGCATTCGGGTTGTAGGATATCAACAAGGAAATGTATTGTGGTGTATCTCTTTTGCAAAGATGAATAATATACTTACCTTCTTTTCTCGTGTGGATTTTTATTCTCGAAAGGTTTTCTCCACATAGATTTGGTGTCATATTTATTTGCTGATTTTCTATTATGGTGAATATGCAATCACATACATATAATCAAATTTGGTAATCTTATTTTCAGATTTTGATACACATACATAAGTTAATATTACAACTTAGTTTCACCCTATTTTCAACATTAGGTATCAAATCTAACAATTCTGTTTAAAAGGGGACACCTTTCTTGTAAGTGTTGGAGGGTTTTGTGTTCTAGTGGGAGCTTTTGTTTTGTGGTATATTGCAGATTTGTGAATAATATTGTATACCATGGATTCTATCTCTCACTAGGATATTGATAAGTTCAATGGAATAGGCTACGAGATGTGGAAATTAAAGATGAAGGATTGGTTTCACAAGAAAGTAAACCATTTGCAATGATTGATGAAGATTGGAAAAATCAAGAAAAGAAGGCATGAGGAACCATTTGATTATGTCTTATGGATTCCGTCCTTTTGAATGTCTCCACCCAAGACACCACACATAAGTTGTCGAAAAGGATAGGTGATATATATCAAGCTAAAAGTTTGTTTAACAAGTTATATCTCAAAAGATTATATTCTTTAAAAATGAAAGATGGTGAATCTATAGCAGACCATTTAAATTATTTTAATATGATTATAAGTCAACTTACATCTGTAGATGTTAAAATTGAAGATGAAGATAAATGTATCTTATTTCTTTGTTCTTTGCTGAAATCTTAGGAAAATTTAATTATTGCCATAAGTAGTGGTAATGTAGAACCAAGGATGGATTCCATGATCTCCATGCTTCTTTCATAGGAGATGAGGAGAAATTCCATGAATGTTATCTCCCAATATTCCTTACATGTGTGAGGTAGGTCCAAAGAGAAAGGGCCTAAAGGGGATAATAAGAGGGATAAGTATAAAAGGCATTCTAAAACCCCGAAAAATAGTAAAGTGTTGGAACTATAGTAAAAGAGGGCATGTGAAGAAGGAATGTAGAAATAAAAAATAATAATTTTGATTCCTCCACAGAAAAGTCCTTCGATGATGATTCTGACGCTTTGTTTATTTTAGCTAACACTATTAGCGATGATGCTTGGCTTATTGATTTAGGTTTCTCCTACCACATGAATCCTCAGAAGGAGTGGTTTAGTAATTACAAAGAATATGATGGGGGATAAGTTTTCCTTGGTGAAAACAACACAAAGAGGATTGTTGGTAAGGGAAAGGTAAAGTTGTGTTTCAGTGATGGGAGGATTAAAACTCCTGATAATGTTTTGCATATTCTACGACTTGCAAGAAATTTACTTTCAATGTCCAAGTTAAATGATTCTGGAATGCATGTGACATTCGCTAAGTTTGGTTGCAGGTTGGTAAGAGGGATTTTGGTGATAGCTAAAGGATCTCAGATAAGGAATTTGTTTAGGCTAAATGCCTCTACTTTAAGTAACTCTGCAAATGTAACTAAAACTGAAAATACATGTATGTTGTGGCAGCATAAATTGGGTCACATAGATAAAAAAAGGACTTAACATTATTTAAAAAAAATGGTTGATGGTATTTTTGATTATTTTGTTGGTAAAAATGATTTTTGTGAATATTGTGTCTGAAAAACAAAACAGATCATCATTTTCTAGTGGAACTAATAAGGCAAAGAGATTATTAGAGATCATTCATTCAGATGTATGTGGACCAATGGATGTTGATTCTATGGGTAAATCTTAGTATTATGTCTCTTTCATTGACGACGTCTCAAGATACACTTGGATTTATTTTATGCATTCTAAATCTAAAGTTTTCACTAAGTTTAAGGAATTTAAGGCCTTAGTTGAAAAGCAAACAAATTATAGGATAAAAGTGTTGAGTTTTGACAATGGGGGTGAATACTGTTCCAAAGAATATGATGAATTTTGTTAGCATGTAGGTATTTTTCAACAAAAGACAACTTCTTATACTCCCCAACAAAATGGGGTATAAAAAAGAATGAACCAAAGCTTAATGGAAAGAGCTAGGAGTATGATAAGTAGTGCTAAGCTTGATAAATGTTTTTGGGAAGAAGTGGTTGGTATTTCTTGTTATTTGATTAATAGATCTCCTTGCTCAACTCTTGTTGATAAAACTCCTTATGAAGTGTGGATAGGTAGAAAACCTTCTATTTCACACGTAAGGGTCTTTGGTTGTGAGGATTTTTCTCATGTGCCTCAAGAGAAGCGATCTAAATTAGGTCCAAAAGCACATCAATGCATTTTTTTGGTTATGGTGAAAATGTAAAAGGTTATAAGCTTTGAAACCCTCTAACCCATAAAACTATCTTATCTAAAGATGTGATTTTCAAGGAATTTAGAGCTTAATTGAGAGAAGAGCAAGCAAAGGAGAAAGATAATAGAAAGATAGTACACTTCAAGACAAATATTGAGAAGCAAGAAGATGCACATGTGGAAAAAAAATCAGATGGTTCTAAGGATGGATAAGAAGAAGAGGGCTTGGACATTTCAGAGGATGTGCATGATGAGCACATAAATGAAGAACAAGTAGAGCCCATTACACCTACCTTGAGGAGATCCACAAGGCAACAAAATCTAGTTGACAAGTATAACCCATCAAATCACCATTGTGTATTTTTTTTGTTGAGTACTAACGATGAACCTATATTTTTTAGGGAGGCTCTCTCTTTGGAGGAAATTGAGTCTTGATTGTAGGCCATGAAGGAGGAGATGATGGCTTTGGATATTTGTGACACTTGGGATCTTATTAGTTTTCCTAAAGGAAGCCCATTAGTTGAAAGTGGGTATTTAAAAATAAATTTGGTGCAAACGGTCGATTAGAGCGGTACAAGGCTCGATTAGTGGCTAAGGGCTAGTCCCAGAGAGAGGGAGTTGATTTTGGTGAAATTTTATCTCCTATTGCTAAATTAACTTCAATTAGATTCCTATTATCTATTCTTGGTACTTATGATTTTCAGATAGAGCAAATAAATGTTAAAACTACTTTCTTGTATGGGGATCTTGAGGAGGAAATTTACATATGACAAATTGATGGTTTTGTTGTGAAAGAACAAGAATAATTGGTTTGTAGGTTGAAGAGATCTTTTGTATGGTTTGAAACAATCACCTAAGATGTGGTACCATTTAAGTTTGATACTTTTGTATTGAAGTTGGGTTTCCTTAGGAGCGAAGAGGATCATTATATAAATATATTAAAGTTATTGATGATCAAATTCTAATAATTGTCTTGTATGTTGATGATATGCTATTCATGGGTAATAGTAAGGTGATGATTAGGGAGCTCATGACACAATTTTTTGACACATTTGATATGAAGGAATTGGGG
This sequence comes from Sequoia sempervirens, assembly GCA_007258455.2. NCBI lineage: Eukaryota > Viridiplantae > Streptophyta > Pinopsida > Cupressales > Cupressaceae > Sequoia > Sequoia sempervirens. The sequence continues at coordinate 49,231 of VDFB02337796.1, forward strand.
GCTACAAAATATATTCTTGGGATAGAAATCATCAGAGATCAAGCTCACAAAAAGCTTTGATTAAGTTAGAGTAAGTAATAAGTATGTGGATGCAATTTTGTGAAGGCTTAATATGCATGATTGTAAGCCAATTAATATTCCATTTCCAGTTGGTACTAAGTTGAGCTTGGATACGTGTCCTAATTTTGATGATGATTTTGAGGATATGTCTAAGGTTCCTTATTCTAGTGTCATTGGTAGTTTAATGTATGCAATGGTTTGCACTAGACCAAATATAGCCCAAGTATTGGGAGTTCTAAGCATGTTTATATCTAACGTTGGTAAAGAGCATTATCCATCTATAATCAATATGTTACAATACATCATCAATGCACCACCACAAAAAGTGTAATCATCAAGTGCATTCAAAGCAGTAGTGTAAGATCAAAAATCACAAGGAGTCAACAAGACATTTACAATATTTGGAATGTAAGTGGACCAACTATGGCCTCAATAAATTGTGGCTTAAAAATAGAAAACTTTAAAATACATCAACAATGATATACAAGAAACAAATGGATACAAAGCATCTAAAGTACACACATATATCATCTCTATAAAGTCCATTCAAATCTAGCATACACACAAGATTTCCCCTAATAGAGGAATTATGAGAATGCCAAAAAGGTCTCCTAAATGGAGAAAGAGTAGAGAGAATATACCCCTAATTAGGAAGTAAATAAAATTAAAATCTTAGATCATCATGTGAACATATATATAAATAGATGTAGAACTCAATGATGTCCTTATAGATTTTCATCACGAGTCTCCACTAAGCTACCTTTTTGGGTTTTCAACTTACAACTCAAATACATAAAATATGGGCTTAAATTTCCCTCTTGAATCAACAAGAGGTAATATCTCAAGGTCTAGAGCCTCAAATAGTTGAAATACAATAGTAAGGATCAAAATTATCATAAGCTACATATCTAACATACTAAAAGAAATAATTTTCTTAGAAAATGTCTAATATCTTACAACAAAAAGATCATCTTCAATATCCCCTAGGAAATCATTAGAACAAAATGTTGCAAGATGGTGTGTCCCTTGGTCTTCCTTGTCCAACACAACACTTGGGTTTGTGACATGGTCTAACCGCCTCCTGTGGATCTTAATTGATGCTTGTATCGGGCATTGAAAGGTCGACCTTTTGGTGTAACGACAAGGCCAACAATTGGTATCAGAGCTGGTCACAGGTTCAAACCCCTCGCTTGTGCTAGGGGGGATTGTTGCAAGATGGTGTGTCCCTTGGTTTTCCTTGTCTAGCACAATGCTTGGGTTTGTGGCATGGTCTAACCGCCTCCTGTGGATCTTAACTGACACTTGTATTAGGCATTGACAAGTCAACCTTTTGGTGCAATGACAAGGCCAACACAAAATTAAGGTCATCAATATAAGTAGTGGATACAAAATCAATCCTAATGAGAATAAGATTAAACTTTGTAATCCTCTGAATGAGTGGAATCTTATCAAATATACCAAGGGGCATCTTAGAAATATAAACATCAACATGAGTCAATGTAGGCTCAACAAGATCTACAAGATTATCATCATTAGAGTGATTGGGATGAACAACATTACCATTGTGAGAAAACAAATATTTATCATCAATACTAGACTTAACTCTCTTATAAGATTTGGTAAACTAACAAACCTTGGATCTCCATCTAGAATGATCTATCCAACCAAAATATACATGTGTGATGAAATTTGTGGGTGGATCTCATAGATATTTTTTTGATAGATGTGTATACTAACCAAAAAATACAAGGATGTAGGTCAAAGAAATTACTAGAGGTGTGACCTTGATGTCTAGAACAAGAACATGATTGAACATTATTGGGCTTAATACATATTATTTTAGGGTGTTTTTACAACTCATTTTTTTTGACTTCACAAGAATGACCAATAGGTGAAGACTCAACATGATATTTATTCGTAAGTATTGATACAAATTTGATGGTTTTATAATACTATGACACATAAGATGCAATAAAACCTTTATAACCAAGGTCATATTATCCTTTCTTTATTTTTGAGATTCTCATTCTCTTACAATGCATTTGGATTGTGAAACAATAAAATTAAGCACTTATTTAGAATTAGCTTTTGACACAATAGTCTTTGTTGTATGGGATATGAGATTCTTATGTTACATAGTTTTTGATAAAGCACTTTTGGCTTAGAAACAACATTTTTCTTTTATGACAAGATAAAATGGAACATGTTTTTGCTTGGTTTTGAGTGTGATATTTGTATGTTGTCACTTGCTTTTGTGGAAGTGCTAGAAGAAGGTGCATCTTGCTTAACATCTTTCTTCTATGTGTCACCTAACTTATAACCAATTAATTTATTTTCTCAATAATATATTAATTATAAAAATTGTTTGAACATAAGTTTGCTATGTCTCTAGCATTTTGATATCAACTTGACCTCATTTTTGTACTGACATAAATTTGAAGGGACAATAGACCATCAGTGTACAATGTAAATACAATTACAAACATAGATTTAAGTGAAAAAAACATAACCACACATACACATTAAAATCAGATACTACTAAAAATACTTAGAACTAATCAATAAATTATTTTCTTAAACTTAAACTTTAAACAAATATATTTTACAAATACCTTATAACTCCATATACCCTCATCACTCTAAACATCCTCATTTCTCCCCTAAAATACACTCTTATCGCTTAGAGGACTCTTATCCCTCTAGATACAACATACATAAGTTAAATCAACCAAATTTAAAAAAAGAAAAAACCCCTTTTATAGATTTTTAAGAAATATATCCTCCAAAATTTAACTTTTCTTTCAAGAAAAAAATATTCACCTCCCTTTTTAATTGATCTTTAAAATGACTTCAAGTTAAGATGAGGAATAACCGAGCAACAAAATGAGCTTGAGACTGTGTGTATTGAAAGACCCATAATTAATTAGAGTTTGGTAAGCTAAAGACAGACTACTATAGAGAGAGTGGAAATTTTTATCACCAGTTTCAGGAAGAAATAGAATCCCATCCACTGGGAGAAGGAGCATACTTTGGTAAACTAGGAACTAGGAGCTAGGAGTTGATAGATCACTCATCACACAATTAGGCTTTAGGGTTTGTCTTTTTATACTTGGCTTAGACATAATTTTAAATATTTGGTGTGGTAGATGACATACAACAACTAATTTGAATTAGTTAGCTTAGGTCCATAATTAATTTTGAGTTTAAAATATTTAGGTCATGTTGGTTCTCCAACTTGCTAGCAATGATCTCTAAGATTTTTTTTTTTTTTTATTCTACTATAAATTATAAAAATATAATATTAATTTTTGTAAGAAGAGTACTTTAGCTTAAAACTTTAAAATTAGGTTTCAAAATCTGCTCAAGATTAATTATTTAAAATTGGTAACTATTATATAATATCTATTTCTTTAATATTGAAAACCTTAAAACATGGAATATGCCTCCACCCTTTGAGTAATGTTTCCATGGAAGAATAGAGTCAGTTTCAAAATTCAACCACTACATTTGTTTTTAAGCGGCAGTTAATTTTATGAAAAATAATTCAAAGTATGCTCCTTCTCCCAGTGGATGGGATTCTATTTCTTCCTGAAACTGGTGATAAAAATTTCCACTCTCTCTATAGTAGTCCGTCTTTAGCTTACCAAACTCTAATTAATTATGGGTCTTTCAATACACACAGTCTCAAGCTCATTCTGTTGCTCGGCTATGCCTCATCTTAACTTGAAGTCATTTTAAAGATCAATGAAAAGCATTGGCCAAAAAGATTCTTGATCCACATTATGAACTTGGTACAGTCATTCCAGGTCTTGATCATGACAAGGTTTGGTAAAAATTTTAGCCTTTCAATTTTCCCATCAACCAACAAAGTACATTTAAAATTCAAATTCATAAATGAAGAGGTCATGACATTTTGGTGTAAGAGGATTCTAATCACAGAAAATGCATGCTTTTATGTCGCTAGGCAGTAGTTGAAGTCTAGTTTCTTTTCAAGCCCATGTGTTATGGTAATGTGATTTATAGAACTTCCACTGAAAGTAAGGTTGAAAATTATGGTTCGAGTCTCATAGTTTTCTGGTTGAATTTGTTGAGAAGGCAATATTGAGGATACTGTACATAATGGGGATAAGCATACTAAAGGCAGAGGAAAACTGCAATCAATATGAATTGGCCACTTTACCAAATATTAATAGGTGTGCACCTTATGCTTATACCCAGCTTAGCAATGCAGACGTTGAAGAAATTGGAAGCAACAGTAGTTGTGATAATTACTCAATTACAGTTACAGAGAGATTGAGTAAGGAGATGTGGCAGCAATTAGGGGTGGCAGGACCTATGGTGATGGTGAATGTCATGGAGTATCTCACACCACTGCTGGCTCTCATCTTCGTTGGTCAAATGGGAAAAATGGAGTATGCTGGTGCAGCTTTGGCAACTTCCATGGCTACCTCCTTGGGCTACATTTTATTGGTATACGTTTTAAACATATTTTCTTTATATTTTAGAAACCACCAAACTCAAATATTCAATCACAATAAAAAATTTGCCAGGTTAAGCCTTTCTACACAATGGTGAACACATTGGAGAGGCGCAAATTTGTATTGGAGTCTTTGCCTCATGGTACTATGACAAAGCTGTGTATTGTATTGGTGTAGAACATTCCACTTAAAAGGAGTTGAACTTGTCATTTTATTTGTAAGCATAAGTCTAAACCAAAAACTAGTCTTGGGCTAAGCATTTGCATTTACATTTATTACCTCTTGGAGAGGAGAAATTAGTCTATTATTCTTTGATAAATAATAAGTCCATTGGTTAACTTATTTGATTGCAAAAGAAACTAGAATGAACAAGAGGATTCAATCTGCAATTGTCTTTGAAAGAAAAACTAGAGAAGTAGAAAAAAAATCAGCCACCATACAGGAGATCATGCCAAAACAGGTAGCTAAAAGATTACAAGTCAGTGTTTGATCATTCTGCAGTGGTATCAATAGCATTGCTAAGACTATCAACTTGAAGAATGCCATCCGAAAATGGTCTAGATTGAGGGGAGTCTGAGAAACCATTGGATCGTATATATGTTCTCCTGTCTGTCCTCATAACACCCAAAGCTGTCTAAATTAGTAAGGGGGTCTGGTTAGAATATTTGGCTTTTGTGTCGTGAGAATATCTGGATTTCATGTGTGTGACTTGGAAGGGTGTTGGTAGAGAAATTTAACAAGAATTGGGGTACTACTTGGAAGATGTAAGACTCTGTCGTTTTGCAATGTATAGTTTGTTCCACATAATAGACATGGTAATTAAAACTTGAGAATCTAATATGTTTTATGTTCTAATACACAGGTGGGCATGGCAACGGCCATGGAGACACTGTGTGGACAAGCATACGGAGCCCAAGAATTTCATATGCTTGGTATATTTCTGCAACAGGGATTGATTACATTATTAGGTGCTTGTGTCCCCTTGTCCATAATATTTGTTAACATGGGGCACATTCTTAGGCTGTTCAAACAAGACCCACAAATTTGTGAAGCGGCAGGCAAATATACATGGGGTCTCTTGCCAGGTCTGGTTGCATATGCCACGTTACAACCTCTGGGAAGGTTCCTTCAAATGCAGAATATTGTGTGGCCTGAGGTCTGGTCTTCTTCAATTTCTGTCGTGTTTCACGTTTTCACTTGCTGGCTAACAATATACAAGATGCGGTTAGGGTTTGTTGGTGCAGCAGTATCCACCAGTGTGAGCTTGTGGGTGAATGTTGGGATACTGCTTCTCTATATTAAACTCAGTGCTGCCTGCAAAAATACATGGCAGGGCTTCTCCATACATTGCATTCATGGAATCAAGCACTTTCTCAAACTTTCGTTGGCTTCCTCTCTCATGATCTGGTACGTTTTATTTATTTATTTCTCAGGTCTAGTGTCTTTAATATATCTGGAATGTTTTCTTCTGGGAATGCCGAAGATGTTTTACAGTAACAGTCTATAAAAGAATATTGTCAGATGTACTCATATGAATATAAGCATGGCTGTTGCAGTCTAGATTATTGGTGCTTCTCCATACTGGCTTTACTGGCAGGACTGTTACCAGATCCGCAACGTGAAATATCTGCTCTGAGCATTTGGTAAGACAGCAGTTCCAACAGTCATCAGTCATCTGCATTTAATCGTTTTTCTCCTAATTAGAATCCTTTTGCTGCTTGATATATCTTGAGTGAGGTTATGGATATCCTTCAATACACTTCGTAGGGTAAGCTTGGAAAGCATTCTTAAAACCTCTAACTCCTGGTTAAACTCAAATGTACTCCATATCAATTTGGGTGTGGGTGGCAGTCTATATGAGTACTCTCATTACCAATATTCTAGGAGTCTAGGACCCCTTGCCTTGCTTCTAATTAAAACTTGTTGGTAATCAGTTCCTAGTAGACAAACTGAATAGAAAAAGTACCATATGTTTTATACCTTAGTGAAGGCCTAGTTTTGAGTTATGGTATCGTTTTTCTGTGGAGTTGTTTTCTGATAGCATTTCTTTGTTCATGATCAAAATTTGGTACTGTCTGAATGTTTCTTCTTTTCTGCAGCATGAATATTACATCTCTTTACTACATGGTACCAATGGGAATAGGTTTAGCTGTAAGGTGAGTATGCCTGATCTTGATGCATATTGCTTACAACTATTAGGATTAAAAAAGACCAAAAGAAATTTAAGTGAATTATCATCTGTAAATTATATTTTGTAGCTTGAGAGTCTCGAATGAAATTGGAGCGGGTCGAACAGGGGCTGTAAGGCTTTCTATACTTGTTGCATTGGGGATTACTCTTGTTCAAGCCATATTTGTTTCAATCACATTATTCTCCATAAGAGATATTTTAGGAAGAGCTTTCAGCAATAACAAAGATGTGATTGGGGATGTCTCGAGGATAATCCCTCTTTTGTCAGTAGCGGCTATATTAGATGGTTTGCAAGCAGTTCTCTCAGGTTAATTCTTCAAAACCATCTACATATTCAATTTCAAACAGATTACACACCATAAAGCTTAATTTATATTCATTATTCGTATGCAGGTGTAGCCTCTGGCTGCGGTTGGCAAAATCTTGGGGCATGTGCTAGTATGTTTGCCCTATACTTTGTAGGACTCCCCTCGGGGATTGTTTTGGCCTTATTTTTCCATATGAGAGGAAAGGTACAAGTCAATTTACAGTATAAAAACATTGAGATCATTTGTAAAGATCAATTCAGTATGAATTTGAAATTCTGTGCTGCTCATAGGGTCTCTGGATTGGAATAACTGGAGGAATGTTGCTTCAAACATTGATGCTTCTCTTGATTACTATATTTACCTCTTTGCAAAAGACGGTAATTCAAGAATCACAGACCCATAAACCAGAATCAATATGTCAATAGTTTTAAATGCTAAATGAGTTGGTCTGAATCAATCATTTCAATCTACTTTTCATCCTAACAGTTATCAATGTACATTGACAGAGTACCGAAGCCAAAGCTCGCTTGAAGATCATCCAAAGAGTAAGTAAACAATTTTGGGTACTAATTATAAATGTCCTCCCTTATTTACACCTATTCATGAAGTTTTCTTGAAAAGGAATATTGGTTTCTGACTTCATCTTGCCTAATCCGTTCCCTTCTTATGTCAGGAATCTCAAATGTAAGTTGAAATCCTCAGCAAAAGAACAAACAGGGTTTCCTTGCAAGACACTTACTTTTGATTTATTGGAACTTACCTGAAAGTGAAGGTTAACCTTACCTTCCATAGAACAGTCTCTATATGGATCCAAACTCAAAACAGCCTGATAATTGGCATGGCGTTTGCTTCCAGTTGATTTAGTGTATCCTCTATGAGGCAGACTAAGGTTATTTTACTTGTAAATGTAAATCCAAGCCAAAAGACCAAAAACATACAAGGTCTCAGTAAGACTCAAAAATACTCAATTCATCATTTCCCACAGATCCAGGCAATTATTTATGCATCCCTTTGGGATGTTATGGAAATATAATTTTCTAGTTGTGTACATAAGAACTTATTTGTTATATATAGTGCCTTTCTAAAATTATCTTTCAAGAGTTCGCACAATATTAAGAGTAGTTAAAATAATTCTTGAATTCTGGGACAAGGCAATGAAAGCTATAAAATATTCAGAGATCAAAACCAAGACGGGAACTAGAGGATTGCATTAGAAAGGCTTTTACACATTAGTTCTGAGTAAAAGTTATAATCTGTTTAACAAATCATTGATTCCATTAAAACTCGAATTAGTGTAATGAATAAGTTTCCATAGTCAATTTTGAGTAGTTATAACGTAAAAAGGCTTTTACACATTAGTTCTGAGTAAAAGTTATAATCTGTTTAACAAATCATTGATTCCATTAAAACTCGCATTAGTGTAATGAATAAGTTTCCACAGTCAATTTTGAGTAGTTATAACGTAAAAAAAAAGAAAAGAGCCTTACTATAAATTATGGGTCTAGACATACAATCTATTTATTGGGAGAAAGATAATAGAGAAGCACACTAGCTTCAAATTATGGATCTTTAAAAGAGAAAACCTTGAAAATGATCATTGAAATAATGTTTTTGTCCACTTTTGGTATTTAATGCAATACTTATCTGCCTGATATACTTTAAGGAAGTCTTGTCAATTTTGTGGGTTACGGTGCCACATTAAGAGGAAATATCAAAAGAATAAAGTACCAAGTTATCCAATTGACTATAATTTTGATCACTTGATTACAAATTTATAAAAGATTGTCAGTTTAGGCATACATGTCTAATCAATTGTAATAGAAAGGTATTGGAATATCATGGTCACGAGTATTGACTGGTGTGATATGACCAAACTTCTCTATTCTCTATTCTACTTTACAATTATAGTCATTCTACAATTACATAATCCTATGTTTATGAATCACCATAGATTATAAAAATTATGCTACAATCCATAAGATTGTGGTCTCATAAAGGACCTATAATGACAAGGTGAAGTGTCTTGTCTATTTCCATTTTTATTTATTCATAACATTTATGAAGTTTCTTGCACTACTCCCTACTACTTTAAGTGTTACATAAGTGATTAAAACAAGCATAGATTATATAAAACAATTACCTAGAGAAAGCATGAGGAATATTTTAAAAGCATTCCTTCCAAAACCTATTGATGAAGTAGGTTTAAAGATAGAGCAAGATGATATTGATAAACACTTTGTATTTTAAAAATATTTTCCTTTTTCCTACAGTAATGTTGCTACAAGCACATTTATACAATAACCATGTATATAGGGACATAGATATTATATTATGACTACTAAAAAAATAATTGATCTTAAGATATTTCAACCATCTTGTTAAACTAATCTCATTTCTAAAAAGTTGTAAACAAGTTCTTATGGGTACCCAAATGTTCATGTTGTCACCTTTTAAGTATAGGTTCAATATTAATACATTATTGAGATCTTGTGTTTTCTATCCCAATAAATATGTGTTCCCATCCAAGCAATCCTCAAAATCATATAAATTTAAACCACAACTCTCTTATACCTAGTAATCACATTGAAATAAGAAGTTATGAGCATGCCCTAGAAAAAGATATGTTATCCCTTGATTTTACAAATAGGGGCAATCACTTCAATCATTATATTTTGGGGCTTTTGAGGGTCTTTTACAAAATGTGGGGCCATATTTTTCAACTTGTGTTTGGGAGAATACTTGGGTGCACGACTTTATCATTACAAACTTCCTAGACAAAATCACCATTCATTAATCATTATAGTCAAAGTTATTTCCCCCATGGGACACCCTTCTAAGAAAATTCACATGATTTCAATTTTCATCTATACATTCAATTTAGTAGCAACGAGACTTCATAGTAACACTCCTCATTGATGTATTTTAAGTCATTGAAGGGTCCACTTTTTGGTTATATTCACCATTCAATCCATTTTAAAATTAAATAAATTATTAAAGTGTACAAAGATATTTTTAGACCAAGAACATGCAAATTGTATCTTAGGTTTTGATTGGAGGAAAAGGTGGAATACTTTCATTCAAGAAATATCACCATGCAATTTAATTAATAAGTAGAAGATGTAAAAAGGATTATGATTAAGTTTTCATTAGTAAGAAAAGTATTTTAGGAGTTGGAAGCTCTCTAGGTGTTACTAGGCTTTATAAAAAATTAGATTTCTTTTTCTTTTAGAATGATGTAACTTTGGTGGGAAGAAAGATATTTTCATTCTTACTTTATCATATATTTATTGGGGCATTGTTTGCCTCTACTTCATGGGGAAATCATATTGGTTTGTTGACCCTACTTCAACATCATGGTGTATTTGTAGGTTTAAGTTTATCTAATTTTTTATGAATATTCTTATTAAATATTATACTAACAATATAAAATAGTAAAATATTCACAAAAAAGTTTAGGGTGGTAGAAAGGAATACCCACAAAGTCCAATAGGACAAATTCCTAAATAGAGACAAAAAAATAAGGGGAAATCCCAAAGAGCAATAAGGACCTAATGCAATGCCAACAAAGGGTGGATCTTGGTCATTAGGCTTTCCCCACACATCTCCAAGGGTAGCATCATCAATTGACTCCCAACCAATGAGAGTGCCATCTTCTTCTTCAGAATTCTCCTCGGTGGGTGGGTGGGCATGAATTAGAGAAATGAAAAACTACAGATGAGGGAACTTGCATGAATCAGGTTAGCCAAATCCTCCACGCCTAGGAGTAGAAGGAAAGGGTTACCTGGAGGATTAGGGCCATCCTCCATAAGAAACATAACCCATAGAATTTTGGCAACCAAGTTGAAAATTAATGGAACTAATCCTAAAAGTATTTCAAACTAAAAAAAATGAGTTCGTAAGGGAATTGGTAGTGCAAATTTAAAATATTATTGAACATTATTCTAAGATTTGTTAGACCAAGTCTCAATAGTAAACTTTGATTCTTAATTATTACATTACATCTATAAATCAAATTCAGCTTGAAAATAAGAAAAATATCAGACGTTGAGGTTGCATAATATCAAGAAGTGGATATAAAAGATGATATGGTCCTTGTTGGAAATATGAAGAGAGTCTTGGAAGGCCCATTAATTGATATAATAAAAAATATCACTGCTGGATTCACCCACAAAGAAGAGATATTTTCAAATAAGAACCCCTCTTCATACATTTTGAAGCTCTAGAAAGGAGCTAATGAATTTTTCTTCTCATATTTCCTTCAATTTCACATTGTTTGACAAGGAATATTTATGTAAAGATCAAATCTTAAAGTGGAAACAATAAGAAGTTTCGCATGTATATCAAATATTTTATATTGATGACAATAAAGAGGCAAATATTCAGCTAGGAAAGAATAAAAATAGTGCTTCCATTTCTCAAATCTTGCAAGAAGATCCCAACATCATATAGTTTGAAAATAATCCAAAACACTCTTCTTGTCCTTTTTGGTTGAACGGATTGCAGATACTATTTCTCACAAACAACTGGGAAAATTCTAACTTAAGGAAGTCTCTCCTTTTCTTTTCTTTCTATAAATAGAGCATTTAAAGAGGAAGTTGAAATCATTTTTCACTAACTTGGCTTGAATTGTAGTGGGGAGATTCCCAATATGGTGAATAGTTCTCCTTTTCTAGGGTTGATTTCAAACATGATTTTTACACTTTATTATCTTTCATCAATGTAATCACAATACACCACCATGTAATAGAGAAGTATTTTAATATTAAGGGAGATATCAAATCTTTTATTGATCCTAGATTTGAATCTTTCATCATTGAAGAATGATATTGTTGTTCTATTGCTTATGAGAGATTCACCTTCTAGGTAGAACTCAAATCAAGTTTTTTCTACTTAAGCACAAAAATGGGCATATTTTAATTGCATTAGATTTGATTATTCTAATGAGATATGACATTGAACTATCCCTTGATAAATTCGTCTTTTCCTATACAAAGTTGTTAATCATAAATGGTTTATCCCAATTATGATCATTTGTTCTAATTCACCTCCCAAGGAGTTACAAGGAAAAGTTGTTATATATCTTATCCTATGAATTGTTTTATGTAATGTTGATTTATTCCTTTAGTTTTAGATGTTTAAAAAAAATGATCCTCCCTTGATTATTTTGTTAGGAAAACAATGGTGTTTTGATCACTAAAAAGAGGAAACAAAGGAAATGTGGTAAAAGTATTAGTGACATGGAAGGAATTTTCTTAAGGTCTATATCTTCATGAAAAAATATTTAAACTCATAAATAATCACATAAATAACATAAATAATCACATAAATAATATATCTTTAAAATCTTTAGAATGGGTGAAATGGCATTATAAAAAATGGGTTGATGTAATGGTGCAATATTGGTCACTTATAAAAAATTGGGTGAAATGGCATTCAAAAGCATTGATTTGTACAATCCTAATAATTTGGCCATTTGTCTTTAAAGGTGATGATAATGTGGTTTACACCACAACTAAAGGGACTCGACAAGAAGATAGATTAGAAAGGATTGGGAATTTTTTAAGTATGGACAACTATGATGGAAATAACTAAAGTACATGTGTAGTATATCAAAGCACAAATATTTGCATGTGAAGAGATAATATTTTCCATTGAAGACACTATTGATGTAATCTTTTTCACTTATAAAGATAAAATATATCCCTATCTTTCTAAATGAGGGATGCATCCAATGTTAACACTAATAAGTAAGCAAGCATTCAAACCATGTTGTGCATGAAGACCAAGAAACACACATGGCTTGCTTAAGCAACAAGTAATGCCCCAAATTTTATATTAGGACGTTAGTAGACTAAACACAGACTAACAAAAAATTTGCATTGCTATTATGACATGCACATGCCACTATTCATGCTTTCACGTTGAAATGTCAATAGCCAAGACAACATCTCAACATAGAACTCAAGATGACACTTCCAAGTGCTTGAAAACACAAGGTAAAAAGTATACCGACATATAATAATACTAGTGGAAGAATAACATGTACATCAAGGGATAAAATCAAAGAAATAAAGGAGACAACACTTCCTCACAAATGGCAATAAAGTGCTTACTCTCACTATTGATAAAAATAAAAGATGAGGATAGGAGTTAAATCCCATACTAAAGTTCACCCTTCTCACATCCAGGATCACCAACAGACATCCAAAGAATGGATTCATGACATCTAAACCTCCACTTGAAGAAACTATGAGTAGTCAGTCACAAGGGAGATGTGATAACTCATCTAAGCCTTGATAGAGATTGATTAAAAACACATAAGGACACAAGCACAACACAAAATGGTTCACAAACAACCAAAAACGAAGGATAACAATATGTTAGACCCCAATGAACAACTTACCTTAGGGATATTAAAAAAAATATTTATGAGTGCTCATTGTCCCTAAATTTTACCAATTTCCAATTAGCAATTATCTTTTTGATTTGAAAATCACCCATGTTTCTATTCAAATCACTCATGTTTCCAAAAAGGTGATTTAAAGTAGAGAATAGGGCCTATAAAGACAATGGGATTACTAGAAGAATCAAAACTCATCCCAAGGAAGAAAAATGATCCCAAACAAGCCTAATAATGAAGCTAACTCCAAGATAATATTATAAACTCATAGGAAAAGAAAGAAGGGTACAAAACCTAAGACAAGTGATAGGCTAGACCATTGTAATCCTATGAAACATACACTAAACAAGGAATAAATTATACATTTAAAAAGATGATAATGCATGGTTAAAAAACCCATTTCCAATGAGCTTAAGGTGCAACATGCTAAACTTACATTCATGAAATATCTATGATATCTCTATGCATTGTGGATTTAATTTTTGAACCAATATTGTCAAAAATTTCACTTTGAATGATCCCATACCAAAACACATTGAAAATACATTGAACTTCAATTAAATACAAAGTGTTTGATGAAATTCCCGCATGATAGAAGGCATATAACTTTGTGGGTTTTGGTAAAAAATGGTTTTACTTTCGGGGTGGTCATTACATAAATATATGTCCAATTACTTTCTTCTTTAAACAAAATTTCATTATTTTTTTGCAACAATCTAATAATTTCAATAGAGTATATGTGCAATCCACTTTCATCCATTACAACACCCATTTTTTTTTTTATGCTTTTAATTGAGATAGTTAAAGAAAAATTTAGATCCTTTATTCATATTAAACACCATGGTTGTCATGATTGTACTAAAATAACATTATACTTCATAATGCTTAGCTACACCTTCATTATCTTAGAATCCATTATCTTCTTAAAGTGTTTTACCAACAACACACTTTGTCTGATTATAAGTCAAATAACACATGTCACACTAGAATGAATCTTGTATAAGATTCACATGATCCTTTTTCAAGGGATCAAGGGTGTATTTCTCTTGACACCCTTGGTTTTTTGTCCTTAGGACTACCTATTTATCATTGACTCTAGGTCTTAGAACAATCATAATTTAAGGTCTATTATGCAATCTTTGACCTTCATTAAAGTGTGTAGCATCATTTTTAGAGGACATACATTTCTCACTCTTTGCAACCTTGTATGAGAGATCCTTTATGACTCCCATTAACTTTTCCAAATTTTCCTCAGTAGTGAGGGACTTACTAGAATTTATTACACATGGTTTTTGAAGTTTTACATCAGCCCTATTACTATCTTTACAAGACACCCTTAGATTACTTTCTATATTAATGGCCATGGAATAAGATTCCCTCAATGTTTGAGGGTTCTTGTCTCGTAAGCAGTAATCCTTGATTTTAAATCAAATGCTCCAAAATACATAAAAAGGCACATAGGCTCATTTGGTCTTACCTAAGTGTTGGGATTAAGGTGTCTCAACCTTTGAGTCCTAACATTTAATTTATTATTTGGTGATTATTTAATTATTTCCTAAGTTTATTTCCTACCATTTTTTTGTCACTTTGTGGGACCTAACAATGAGTTGGCATCCTACATGGAAGGTGACATGTGTAATTTGTAATCTAAAATTATGGAGTAAATTTGTGGCTAACTTGGTGGAATTTTTCATAAGTTGCTATTTCATGACTATGACAAACTATGACAACTTGCTATGACTAGTTATGACAGTTGTAAGAGTCGAGTATGATGGTTTCCAATTCACTCTATAACATATAGGCTACATTTATGGGGGTGCCCAAGTGTGCATTTGGTAGCTACATGTGTATAGATGTGTTACATGGTGAGTGGTAGCTAATTTTGAGGAGACAAGTGTTGAAATTAGAAAAATCCATAATTTATGGGTTCTAACTATGACAACATGCCATAATAGACTCATGTACACACCCTAGGAGTGAGTTTTGATTTTGGAAACTTTAACACCTCTCTTCATGTTGGAATGTTATAAATATTTGATGCCTTAGTGAATTTCATGGATGATAAGATGAAGAATTGTTAAGACATCGTTATGCTATCGAAATTGCTCCAAATTATTGTAGTAGTGTGAAGACTCCTGAAGATCATTGCACTGATACTATATTGTAACCTTTGTTGTTGAATAATAAAAATTGAGTTGTGTGTTTGGAGTGTGGGATTTTCCCATAAGGGTTTTCCCACGCATATTTGGTGTTATGCATTTGAGTGGGAACCTATTGCATAAATTTTTAGTTAACCCTGTTGCAGGAAGGAGAATGCGAGCACATATGGTAGAATTGAAATAGATAAATTTAATGGAGGAAACTTTGAACTATGAAAGCTCAAGATGGAAGACATTCTAGTAGACCATGATTTGTGATTATTTGTTTCTTGATCTGTGTCATTAGCCATGAAACAAGAAGAATAAGATTTGATGGAGTAGAAGGATAAGGGTCTGATAAGACTTTTTTTGGTTGATTCAATACTCCTAAATTTCCATGAAGAGAAAACCTTTAAACTTCTTACGAAGAAACACATAGATTTATTAGGTTAAATCCCAAGTAAATAAGTTATTCCTACACAATAAAATGTATTATTTGTGGATGGAGGAAGGAGGATTTGTCGTAAATCACTAGAATGCATTCAACATGCATGTTGCCCAATTGAGCTTTGTTGGTTTGAAAATGGAGGATGGTCATTGCATGACTTTGTTGTGTTCCCTATCGGATCCATGGGACCACCTTGTCATGGTAATTGGAAGTACCACTACCACCTTTAAGATGGATGAAGTGGTTGCATCATTTCTATCTGAAGAGATGCAAAAAAATCTTCTAAAATGACTAAGGAGGCTTTGGTGGTTCAAGAAAGAATGAAAGAAAAAGGACAAAATAAGAACACGAAGCATACAAATGATAAACTACATGTAGAACTTATTATATGTGGGATTGAATTAAATTCATGGGTCGATTCAAAACCATGGGTCAAACCCATGACCCAAGGGCTAACCAATGGTCAAGTTTGTGGGTACCTCAAAACCTAAAAAAATATACCATTTTAAATTTCACAAAATTTTGAACAAATTTCATAAAACCTAGAAAATTGAAAAATAAGGTTAAAATATGATTTACAATATGCACAATATCACCACACTCAATTTGAGAACATACACATGATCACCCCTTGTTGACACATTATTCCCCTTGACTAACATCACATCAAAATGTAAGTAATACCTAGATATTTGAATAAATAATCTCTTGAGGGTTTGAGTGCAATTCAAAAGGGACATTTTACTATTTAAAATACCTCATATAGCTAGTAAAATAGTTGCAACTTGCAAAGAATGAGCCATACACTCTCTATTCTTGAGCCAAAATTATCATACTAAAAATGACAAATTATTTATAGTGAAATGTAGAAAAAAAGGGATTCTCAAAATAGGGTGATTGAATATG
>VDFB02337797.1:0-33042 GCA_007258455.2 Sequoia sempervirens
TGACTTATTGTTGTAATATTTTGAAAGTGATTTATTCTTATGGTTCAAAAATGAGTTATTGGTACTATGTTTTTGAAAGTGGTTTATCGATGTTATGAAATGGTTTGTAGATGTCATGTTTCTAGTCATGGTTTACAAATGTTGTGATTATCCTTGTGTTCTTGTCACCCTTGTTTGATGATTGAGTCTGGGTATGCCAAAAAGTGGCAATATGATGGGTATGTGGCTACAACTATTTTCTTACCCAAAATTGATGAAATGAAAAGGTGTTTTAAAGGATATTCTTAGCTTTCCACTGATATAAATTATGTTTTACTTTGAATTTAATAAGTAATTATTATTCATTTTCTATTCAAATTATGACTAAAGTCTTGGTTGATAGACTGATTGAAAAACATCTATAGCTTTCAAATGGTATCACATTTTTTGAATTCAAAACATGCGTCACATTCTATGCTTTGCCTACTATAGGATTAAAAATAAAATTTGAATTTTAAAATTTTTTGACCAAGTCAAAGGTGGTCAGGACATACAAGGATTTTATATTTTTTAAAAAATTCTAATAAAAATTCATGAATTAACTATTCCTTGAAAAAAATGCAAAAAAAAATGCATCACATTGGGGCATGAGTCCTCTACTTATATCTAAAATATTATAATAAAAAATTATCATTTTATTGTGGTTAGGGTGGTCAGACACACACCTACTTCTTATTTTTTCCCTGAAATTTAAGTACCATTGCATTGAAATTTGAAATTTTCACCAAATAGATTTTTTTTTTAACAAACTTAGTAGTTTAGAAAATACATTCAATTTGATACAGATTCTATTATTACATATTTTTGAAATAATATAGATAACCTATTCAATCTTTTACATCAAGTTTCCTAACTCTGATTTTTCTAAATTTTTTGACACTTAAGAGCCTACTTTTTCCATGATGATCTGCACATACCCGTATTGTTGTTCTCTGTGTGGATGATCTTAGTCGAGGATTATTTCTTGTCTGCTCCTTGGCATAGGGGGTGGGTCTTTGGAATCATGTCATTGGATGGAATGTGTGAAGCACGCCATTGGGTCCCTAGTTGAGGATCGAGAGGTGTGGATTGATGTCATTTGAGGTGACTCCAAAATTGTATCCGTCTTGGAGCTAGTTGTGATACTTTATACTTATCTCTTCAGTTCTGTCATGCTATCTTGTTATATAGTTTCTGTTTAGGTGAGGAATGCTTTGTATCATTGTACTCTTGAACATTGTAATGAAATGTAATGATAAACCTTGTGTGGCCTTTGATCTATGGCAATTGTTATTTGATATGTTGTATCTATGGAATTATGTCCCTTGAGTTTATATGATGATTGAGAGTTTATCATTATGATTTTTAAGTTAATCATGTCTATGTTGTATATACATAGATGAATGGTTTCTTATTAATGATTTGTCATATATTTGTTACATTTGTAAATGTTTTCTTTGTTATGTATTATATCTTTTCCTTTCTTTCTTTATTGTCATTGTATGAATTTAAGTTTTGTAATGAATCCTTGTGTACCCCATGGGATGTAAGTTTTAGTGAATTTTTTTAATTAATTTTTATGACTTATGACTTAATGTGCATCTGATGAATGTTTAGATTTACTGTTCAAAAAAAAAAAGTACAATAATTATTGTTTAGTTGTCATTTGGGGTTCGCATGATGGGACATTACAACATGGTATTAGAGCATAGGTTCATACACTGGGCACTATGTGCCCATTATGCAACCTTGCATTAGACTCTTGAGTTTGGGTTTTCACTCTTTGTTTGCTATTACTTACCAACCTGAGTTTGTCCCTAGACGGTGTTGGTTCAATGGTGCAAGAATCTGGTAGAAAGGATATGACCCTCAGTGTAGTGCGCAATGCATTGATATCATGCTGACTGGAGATGCATTATGGACCTTTGTGTTATCATGTGATGTGATATGAGTTGTGTGTGTGAATGTGCCAAGTGTGCATTAAATTTGAAATTTTATTTTTTTAGAGTGACAAATGATGTTTTATTGAATTTGGAAAGGTGTAAAATTTTGGTCTTTTGCTTAAAATGTTGTGAAAATTCATGTAGAGTAATCAATAAAGTGGATTACTCTATTTTTAAATGATGATTTTTAATGAAATATGCACTTGTGTTGATAATTATGTTTTGTTTTTATGGAAGTGTAGCATAATAAGAGTAAAGAATCAACTTGAGAGACTGGTACTAATGTGCTATTTTTCCACCCTAGTCTATGAATTCTAGGTAGTTGGTTGTGGAAACTTTGTGATGAAGGTAACAAAATTAGAATTTATTGAGATAGATATTAGATTTATAGCTAGAATCATTATGTGAATGCTCTTCAAAATGATATCTAGAAAATTATTTACATTGGTTTGAATATTGGGTGTGGTCTAGTGAGAGGGACAATGTAGTATCACTTGCTCACGAGTACCCTACTACGTTGCAATTTCCTCTCACAATGTTTTTCTAATATATATTGTGCACAATGTTTGTTTGTATGCAGGATTGCAGAAACTAAGCCTCAATTCCACCGGTATTGTTAGGATAGGGCGAGCATCATAACACCCAATGGGTTTGACATTGAAAAATATTAGCTAACAAGAAAGTTTCTCCAACTTAGTTCGTCCAGTCCATCATTGCAACCTTGTATTCATTTCTGTTTTTGGGTATCATTTATTTTCTTTGAATGTTGTGTAATTTTCTTGCTCAAATAATGTCATGATTTTTCACATCATTGATATTTTTTTGTGTTACCATCATGTTTATGCTTGAGCTTGACTTCTAGGATTAAGTCGAAGCTTAGGGGGGGGGATGTAGTGCCCCTCTGTTGTGACCTTTCTAGATTTCGTGTAAGTGTCCAATTGTGTTATTGTTGTTTTGTGTGTGATTGGTTTATGTAGTTAACATAATGTTTGATGGAATTGTTTACTCAAATAATTAAATTAACATTGAGTAAATAAATCTAGAAATTAAAATGATAATTAAATATATTAGTTTAATGAAATATTAAGTAAATAGTTTATTATTAAATAAATTAATTATTTTTTTTGTAAAAAGTATTCTTTTAATGGTATCCAATAATAATTAATAATTTATTAGTTTTTGGAAGATAATTAATTAAATATAGGGAAAAAATATGATTTTTAATTAAGTAAAGATGATAATTTTTCAAGCACATGTAAAAGCATGCCAAAATAGAAAAAAAATGAAGAAAAGATAATTATCCCAATGAAGCGATTTATTATAGATAAGGGTAAATATTATTGCCAATAGATTTTAACTTATTAAATGGAAAGTAATTTAATTTTAAATTTGATAAAAGGGATAAGATTTTGAAATAGAAGGGAAAAGGAAACAAAAGATGGTAAGAGTTAAAAGCATGCTCATGCACAGTTTGAAACTGGATTTGAATGATTAACTTAATAATTTTATTAATTTTTGTGTTTCAAAATTTCATCACTGGCTTTATAGAGCTAGTTTCGGGATTATTGAAGGGGGGGAGAAGGGGAGAAATGAAAATATTGGTCTACAAGCTCATTTTGTAAAAAGGTGGTTATTGGAGGGGGAGTCAATGAGGAGCATGGAGAGGAGAGCCAAAGCCTTGCAGAGGTCGAGATGTGAAGGAAACAAAAAGTAAATAGAGGCTAAACATAGATATGTATTTTTTTCCTCCTTTGTCTATAAAGTTCGATCTCCAATATTTGATAACGGATTCTCTACTATATTCGTCACTCCAAGCTGCATCTTTGTCTCATCTTTGTGCTATGTGTGCTTAAGGGTTGATTTGCATTTTTAGTGCCTGTGCGCCTCATGGAAATTGAATAGGGTGATTTGTTTTCAGCGATTTATCTCTTGTTGGTGACTTCATTCCATGTACTATGTCTTTCATGCCAATGGGTTTATTTATGGATGGTCCTTGTGCATATTTCATTGACTCATGACACCACATTTCTTCAAGTATTCTATCAAGAAAATCTCATGTTCCTGTTATGCCTCTACACCTTGCATTCCATGAAACTCATTTTAGCATATCTTGCTCTCATCACTTTAAACATTGATGTCTTTTCATTGATAAATTGTATCATGCGATTCACGGCTCGCAATGACTTAGGTTAGATTATTCCTTAACCGAAGTGCATGTTCAGATCTTTTCCCCGCATAGTGGTTTCGCCACGTTTAAGAGTTGTGATTGCATTGTTTTCCTAGTCAAAGTGATTTAGCATTCTTTTATTGCATAGATGATTTGATTTTAGCCATTGCAAATTAAATTCCATGATCTGAACTTTATGTTAGACTTTCGGTACTTAGGTAGCTTTAGTTGAATAAACTTTCATGTTCGATTGCATTACATTGATATTCATCACACCCAACATTGTGTGGGATTTAATTGAAATGTCTTGTATTTGGGATTTCGATGATATTGTTCTGTTTCAATATGGGTTTTCAATTTGAAGATAGTCACCAAGTCTTCTCCTTGTTCCAGCCTATTTTTCTCCCTTAATTACTCTATAGATTATTCCTCTTGGCTGAGAGTTTTTCTTCACCCATCACCCTCTTCTGATAGTGGTTTGGGTTGAAATTCAATGTTTATCTTCCTTCTTCGTAAGTTATTAAAGTTAGTTATTGATAACTGGCACTTAGTCCAATTTGTGCATATCCTGTTATTTCATTCCAATTTCATGGGACATTCTATCATACAATTCGCGTCCCTATTGCCTTTGTTGGAAAATGTTAGAGCTCTTCTTCTCTCCCAGCCACACACCACTTATCTTTCTAGATCACTACTTACTATTAAAATACATTGCTACATTCTGATGGTTGAGTATCCATATCGATATATCTGATATTGAATCTTGAATCCTATACCATAGTTTTATGTAAGACTAGCTTCTAGTTTGTTCATTGTGTCCAAGTCTCTCATTCGATATAACATTGAATTTATATTATACATTTCATTCGCCTTATGTGGCTGGGATATAATGGGAAAAACCTACAGTGTAAATGCTTGTGCCTCATATGAGTTCTCCCTAAATCACAAGCTCAACAATGAACAAAGGAAAGCGAAATTGGTCTCTTAAGTTTGATATTTCTGAATTTGTGACCAGGGTTTCACCAGATCACCACAATTTGGCAACTTTGGTTGTTTCTAACATTCTAAGAAAATATAAATATAATAAACGCATTGATATGCATGGAGCTCCTTTCCTGATAAAATGCTAACCCATATCATTTCTTATTCATTCGATTGGTTGAATTTGATATGAGGATTGTATATTTGTAATAGATGTTTCATATTTTTCTGGTCATCATCTGATTTAAGATAGTGTTATTCAACACAACATCTTGTTTTTAACATATGTCTATCTATAGGTGTATTTGAAAACTTGGCCTCCAAAATCAATAAGAATGGAATTATCTATTTATGACCCTTGTCATCAAGAAATAAATTTTTTTTAGATGAATTTCGGGTCATATAGATGATTTCATAAGGCTTGATAGATTTAATTATAATTAGAAAATTGAAGGGATGGGGTTGATTAAATGAAATATGTTATCTTTGAATGGGGGCTTTGTCCGTAATTAATTTATAGTCGAATTGATAGTAAATGTTAAATTATTTTATGTTTATTGCTTTGATTTGTTAGTGATGATTTAAATTTCCCTTTTGTGTTAATATGTATATAGGGTTAATTATAAATTATGTTTTATAAAGCTTCTTTAGTAATGACTCTTATAGTAGGGTGCTAATAAGTTATAGTGATTATTCTTTAAGACTTTGTAATTAATGTGTTTATATTTAAGAAATTATTTATTTATATATGTGGGTTATTATAGGAATTATAAAATTAGAATTATGGTTATCATTGGCATTTGAGTATTATTATGTGAATGGTTTAGCATGAAAAGTTAGGGTTTATGTAATGAGTTTTAGAAAAAGTTCTATAATGTTCTCCCTTGAATGAATTGATGTTATGAAAGTAATTTTGTTCTATGGAGTATTTTGGTACATGATATAAGGGTTGCTTGGATTGATTACTATATTTGTTATTGGGGTTTGTAACGATTTGAAAAGTATGTGTCTTTGAATATGGTTAAAAGTGTTAGTCGCTTGTACCTTAAGGTCATTGATGGGGTTTTGGTTGAAGGGCTTGTTATGATGTTACTCTATTATTCTTTACTTGTTGGATTATAATTTGTGGATTGAAAATAGTCCTTTAAGATCTTGATATCATTGACATTTCTTTAGTGGGAAACCCATGTGTTATCCTTTAGAGAGTCTTCTAGAGGCAAGGGAAATATTGTTTCATGTTGCTTCATTTATTTGGACTTTGCCAAAATTTTGATCATAATTATAATTTTGGATTTATGCATGGGTTGTACCTATAAATGGGAATTTTGTAATGGGATTTTGGCGGGATGGGTAATGCCTCACAATTACTTCAGCTTTGAGATTTGATGCTTCTTAGTGTTGGTAGAATTCCTGGATATTATATTTTTAATGTTTTGGGTTTGTAGGGGTAGTGGCTCTATGTGGGGTTGATGCACAAAGGGGTTGTTAGGGTAACCCACATTAGAGTGAGAGTAACAAGTGATAACCTAAGTAATTAATTAGGGGGCAGGTAGTAAAATATTAATAAAATAATTATGGATGCCTCATCCACCTATTAGGGCTTTCATACACTAAAAGTGGGTCGAGAAGGCTGTGGTTGGCTTGATCATTACCTCATCTTCATGAGAGGTTAATGGTTCTGCATGAGTTACCCTATGGAGTGGTGCCTTGAGATAGGTAGTCAGGATAACCATAGATGGAGGTGGCACCTTGTGACAGGTTGTCTAGATAATCAATGTAAGGCCATGTGATGACACTCTCCTCTAGCATTCCCTTTGATTTACTTTATTGCTAACCTTTGGAAGTGGTCTATTGATATTATCTCTTGAGATGTATTGATGATATGACTTGTGACTTAATCTTGTAATATTTTGAAAGTGATTTATTATTATGGTTCAAAAATGAGTTATTGTTACTATGTTTTTGAAAGTGGTTTATCGTTGTTATGAAATGGTTTGTAGATGTCATGTTTGGATGCCATGTTTCTAGTCATGCTTTACAGATGTTGTGATTATCCTTGTGTTCTTGTCACCCTTGTTTGATGATTGAGTCTTTTTGTTCTCTATGTAGATTATCTTGGTTGAGGATTCTTTCTTGTCTGCTCCTTGGCATGGGGAGTGGGTCCTCAGACCCACGTGGTCAAGTGGAATGTGCTAAGCACCCCGTTGGGTCCCTAGTCAAGGATTGAGAAGAGCGGGTTGATGTCATTTGTGGTGACTCTAGAATTGTATCCGTCTTGGTGCCAATTGTGATACTTTATACTTATATCTTCAGTTGTATCATGCTATCTTGTTATATAGTTTCCATTCAGGTGAGGAATGCTTTGTATCCTTGTACTCTTGAACATTGTAATGAAATGTAATGATAAACCTTGTGCAGGCTTTGATCCATTAAAATATTGATTCGATATGTTGTATCTGTGGAACTATGTCCCTTGAGTATATATGATGGTTGAGAGTTTGTCATTATGATTTTTGAGTTACTCATATCTATGTTGTATATGCATACGTGAATGGTTTCTTATTAATGATTTTTCATATATGTGTTACATTTGTAAATGTTTACTTTGTTATGAATTATATCTTTTGCTTTCTTTCTTTATCATCATTATATGGATTTACGTTTCATAATGATTCCTCATGTACCCAAAGGGACATAAGTGTTAACAATTTTTTTTAATTAAGTTTTATGACTTATGACTTAATGTGCATCTCATGTATGTTTAGATTTATTCATGAAAACATAAATTGTGTTGTAATTATTATTTAGTTTTCCTTTAGGGAACTATCACACAATGGGGTGTTATAGCCTGAGAAGCTAGGAAAAAAGATCTACAAACATAATCTTCCAATCTAGGACACAAGATCTGCCACACTTATTATTGAATTGACCTTCGCAAGCATACCCATAATCTACTACTACTGATTTGTGAAAGAGGGATATAGATTATATTTAATCAAAATGCTCAAGTCCATTTTGAATTCCATTTCTACGTGTGTAAGGTCTTCCTCTTATTTTGATGCAACCATATTCTCCTTAAGACCTGATGGAAAATTCAAACAATGACCATTCAGAAGAAAGTGGAAAATACTAAGATTCACAAAGAGGACTTTGCCTGTGCCTAGATTTGGTCAGGCTGCTTGGGATAGGGTTATGCACTTCATAAAAGATCAAACAAGAAATGTGTAGTGAATGAAGAATTTGGTAAACTTACTTGGTGTGTCTTAGAAATATTTTCAACACCATATTAGGAAAGAAAAAATTCTTTTAACGATGCCTCAAAACCCCTACATACTAAAATATATTTCAACTTAGTTGAATATCAAAGTTGAAAGGTAGCAGGAAGTGGGATATCTTTCAATTTCAATTGACATTAATGCACATCTATTGAATGAGAGAAAAATAGAGAGCTCTAGGAGTTAATAACGAATCATGGTAGGTGTCAATTTGAAAGCAAGAAATGCATAGAAGATGAGTTAGATGATGGAATTGCTACCATTTTTGAATCAATGAAAATGTGGAACTAGATTGAAAGATATATTTAAGAAATATACAGAAACTTGGATATCTCAAAGCGACAACACTTTAGTTAAAAGGATCCTTCCATTGCTGCACATCGCTGATGTTGGTATTACCACTAGCTCATGTCCTGAGATACAAATAAAAAAAAAAAAAAGTCTCTCCATAAACACAAAACTCATTTTTTTTAATTTACTAGGCTCTTGTTGAAATCAAAATAAAAAAAATCCCACAACCATTTATATTAATGAAAAAGTACACCTTGGAAATTATACCTCTCAACGTATAAGATATAAATTAATATATTAAGATAGATAAGCTAGTAGTTGTAGTGACACAACACTTAACATGAGTTAATATATAATTATACAATATTATTTTATTCTATTATTAGATAAATAATAATATTTTAGTATATTTAATATAAAAATTTAATATAAGTTATGGTTAGGTTCAAACTGTTTTTAGGGTTGAGGTTCAAGTTTAGGGTAAAGGTTAAAATAGGGTTCAATTACGAAAAAAAATTGAGTTAGGCTTGGGGTTGAATGAGGGGAAATTTTTGAGTTAGTGTTAGGGTTAAACTATGGTTAACTTTCAAATAACATTAGGGCTAGTGTTTAATTAGGGTTAGTCTTAGGGTTAAATTTTAAATAGGGTTAGGGTTATTCTTAAAATAAGATTATGAATAATGGAATATAGTTATGGTTAGTGATATAAATAGAATTGGGTTAGGGTTATAATTGGAATTAAAGATATGGTTATGAGTAGGGTTAAAATAGGGTTGGGTTTCAATTAGGGTGAGTGTTCAATTATATTAAGGATTCAATTTGGTTATGTTTTTATAAATGGTAAGGGTTAGCATTCAAATAAATTTAGGATTTAGGTTTCAATTAAATCTATGATTAATGCTCAATTAGGGGAAGCGTTTGGGTTAGGTTTATGGTTAAGATAATGGTTAGGGCTAGGGATATGATTATGGTTAGGGTTAATATTTAGGGTTATGGTTAGGGTAAGGATTTGCATCATGAATAGGGTTAGGGTTAGGGTTAGGATTATGGTTAGGGTTATGATTTATGATTAGGATAAGGATTATGGTGATGATCAGGGGTATATCATGTAGTTAGGGACATTGTTAGGGTTACGGTAAGGGTGATATTTTTGGGTAGGGTAAAGGTTAGGATTATGATTAGGATTAGGGTTATATAATAGTTAGGGATGGGGTTAGGTTTTGGGTACGCTTAGGGTTAGGGTTAGAGTTTGGGTTAGGATTATAATTATGGTTAGTGTTAGGGCCACACTTAGGGATAAGATTATAATTAGAGATAGATTAGGGTTAGGATTAGGGTTACGCCTAGGGATAAGGTTACATTTAAGGTTAAGCTTATGGTTATAGTTAGATATAGAATTATTGTTAGGTTTAGGGTTCAGATTATGGTTAGGGTTAAGGTTAGGTTAAGGTCTAAGGTTAGCCTAATTAGGAATATGGTTAGGTTTAGGGTTATATTTAATGTTAATATTAATATTTGTGTTACAATTAGATATATAAACCTAACTCTAACCGTAACTATAATTGTAATTAATCCTTGACCCTAATTGAACCCAAACCCTAACCCTAATAGTAATTGTAATTGATCCTTGACCCTAATTGAACCCAAACCTTAATCATAATTGAATATTAACCCTAACATTAAATCTAAGCCTAACTGTAACTATAACCCTAATTTAACTCTAATCCTAACCCTATATCTAACCCTAATTGGATTGTCATCCTAAATCTAACTATAAGTGATACCTAGCTACATTCCAACAATAATTTATATCCCAAACCTTATTGAATTCTTTCCCTAATTATACCATAACTTTGATTGAACCTTAATCATAAACTTGATCCTTAGTAAACACCAACTCAGAATAAACACTTATTAAACTGTAACCCTAACCCTAATTGAACACTAACTATAAGTGGACTCTAAAAATATTCCTAATTAATTTAACCCTAATTTAAACTTAACCCTAGCCCTAATCCTAATTGAATTCTAACTATAAATTTTATTTTAACCCTATTTCAACCCCAACTATAACCCTAACCCAAAGCTTTATCATAGAATCCTCACCCTAACCCTAATTAAATTCTAATGTGCAATAACCCTAGTTAAACTCTCATTGAATAATAACACTTTATAGCCCTATTGATAACCCTAATTGCATCTTATTTGTAGCCCTAATTCAACCTTAATTAAACTCTATTTACACTCAAACCCTAATACTAACTCTAATTGAACCTCAATAATACTTACCATAGTTAAACTTTAATTGAATAATAGCACTTTATAGCCCTAGTTATAACCATAATCATAACCTTGAATCTGAATTGAATCATTAGAGATAGAATTAGGTTTATTATTTGGATATCCTTCTCAAGGTTCCTATGCACTTTTATGTAGAAACAATACCCCAAGTTGAATCCACTCTAGTTAAACTCAAGGCCTATTTATATCCTAACTGAAAGCCTATTTAAATCTTAAACCTAATACTAATTGAACTCTAAACCTAATTGAAGCCTGACCCTAACCCTAAACTTGACTCAAAGATTTATCTTAGAATCTTAATCATAACCCTAATTGACCCCTAAACATAATTAAAACCTAACCCTAATTGAATCCCAACCCTATGCTAACTGTAATCCTAACCTTAATTCAACCCTTACCCTAACCCTATTTGAACCCTAATTAAACTATAGCCTTTTTTCCAAATCTTATCTTGATCTTGACCCCAAGATTTATCCTACAACCATATCCCCAATTTAATTCCAACCTTTACCATAATTGAACCCTAATCCTAGCCCTAACTTTAACCCTAATGTCAACCCTAACCTTAACATTGACCCCAAGGTTTATCTTATAACCTAAACCCTAACCCTAATTGAATCCTAACCCTAACTTAGCCTTACCCATAACACTAATTGAACTTGATCTCAAAAAATTTCATGGAACCATAACCCTAATACTAATTGAACACTAAACCCAACCCCAATTAAAACCTACCCCTAACGTAATGTTAACGATAACCCTAACACTAACACAAAGATATATCCTAGAACCCTCACCTTAACCTAACCTTAATTGTAATCCTAACATTAACCCTAAGTTTTATCCTATAATTCTAACCATAACCCTAATTGAACCCTAAACCTAATTTAATCCTAACAATAACCATAACCCTAACTCTAACAACACCTAAACTATAGCCATAACCCTAACCCCAATCCTAACCCTAACACTAAACCCAAGATTTATCATAGATCACTAACCTTAAATGTAATCTTTATCTTAGAACTGTAACCCTAACCCCAATTGAAACATAATTATAACCCTAATTAAATCTTAACCATTATTGAAACCAAAAACTAATTATAAACTTTATTAAAACCTTACCCCAACCTAACCTAAAAGCTAGGCATAATTTAACCATAACCCTAGCCTTGATTCTAACACAAAGATTTATCCTTGAACCCTAACCCAAATTGAGCTCCTAATCCTAATCCCACTTGACTTTAATTGAAATCTAACCCTAACCCTACTTGAACCATAATTTAAAACTCTAACCTTAAATAAATTATAACCCTAATCCTAACCCTAAGTACACACTAATTTTAGTGATAAGCCTAGTAAACCTTAATCATAACCATGAATACTAATCAAATCATAATTATATTTCAACTCTAAACTTAAGCCTAATAGTAACCGCAACCTTAATTGATCCTTTAACATAACCTAACCCTAACCTTGATTGAATCCTAACCCTAGCCATGATTGAACCCTAAATATAACCCTAATTAAAATAGCTATAGTTGAACCCTAACCGCCCTAAGTGAACAATTACCTTTATCAAGCCTTAACCCTAATTAAATCCTAACCCTACTTGAACCTTGTGCCATAGAAAAATGGGCCCTTGTCATTTTTATGGCCTTTTAAGTCTTGTTTGATGATGTTGGAACTATGTCGCTCTTATTTTATGTTGTGAAATGGCTTGAAGATGCTTATTTAGGTTCTAAAAATTAAAGAATGATGTCTTGTAAAGGTGTTGTAAGACATTTATAAATTCTTGTAGATTCTATTTATTACAATTTACCTAAAATTCACCTTTTTACTCATCAAAAAGTCATTTTGAAGTGTTGTAAAGTCTTGTAACACGATTTCACACTTTTCTAGACACATATTTACTATTTATCCCATTTTCATGTTTTATTTGACCCCTTTATTTTCTTATACATTTAATTAAGTGTATTTTTGAGTATTATCCCGATAACCAGCATTAAATATAACATATTTCTAGACACACATTTTTTAGGTCCTAGGTGGGACCCATTCACCATGTGTGGTGAATGAGCTCCCCTTGGCCCCAAATTCCAAGTATTTTAAATTTCCTTTTAAGATTTTATTCAAAAACACTTGATGTCATCTTGTGATGAGGTATGAATGGGTAACTAAGACACAAGTGTGTATAAATAAGTGATTTTCACCTCATTTTACATATGCTAACTCATTCAAGAAATCTCCTACAATTCTGGGTAAAAGCAAGAAGTTGGGTACACGAAGAGGGGAAGTTTCAGCCAAAAAAAAAATCTCGCAGAAAACGCGTACGCATTATTAAAAAAACGCATATGTGTTTAGGATCGGGTACCCGATCCTAAAAAATGCGTATGCACTATCAAACGCGTACGCGTTATATAATGCGTACACATTTTATAACACATAAAAATTAATTATTTAAAAAAATAAATACTTTTTAGAAACGCGTACGCGTTTTAGAACGTGTACACGTTTTGAACTAAAAACGCGTACACGTTTTAGAACGCGTATGCGTTTTGAACTCAAAACGCGTACGCATTTTAGAACGCGTATGCGTTTCTAAAAAGTATTTATTTTTTAAAATAATCAAGAAAGTAAGGAACACATATGCGTTTTGTAACGCGTACACGTTTTGTAAAAACGTGTATGCAATTTTTAAATTCAAAATTCCCAACCCACATGCTGCCTCGGTTTTAGGCTCAGAAAAGGCTTGGCAATCTGAGCCTTAGCCTTTGACCTGCAACTAAAAAACTAAGGCAAATTGAAGAAGAATTTCCAACTTTGACAACATAGATGATGGATTTTTTTTTTCTGAATGAGTCTATAAAATTAAAACCCATTAGAGAACACAATGTCTACTTTCTAAATATATATTTTTTGTTAAAATTGGATTATGTTTGCTATTTTTTAATTAATTTCTAAGCAAACTAGTCCTTAAACTTAAAATATCAGGTTTTTTTGGTTTTTTAATAACTTTTTATTGGTTGATTTTCTTGTAAAAAAAATTATATGGGACCAAACTTCAGACAATTCTCTACACAATGAAAAAAAAAAGAGTCAAAAAATGTTTTGTTTAGGTCCAATTATGTTGTCCGTACATGTTGATTTGAAAAAACATCAATTAAGGCCAATAAAAATTTAATAAAAAAAAAAATTCAACCAAAAATTACAAAAAAAAAATCCAGACCAAACTTCATGTTGTTAGCTCTCTTTTCCTAAAAGTAATTAGCAAAATAATTTTATTTGGGTCAAAAAGTGTTGTCCGTACACCTGCTTGGTATGGTAAAAAAATAGGGACTTTTAAAAAGTGGTTTTTATAGATCCTTATCAAAATGTAATTTCTATAAACTGGGTATTTTAATAATTTACATATTTGAAAACTAGATTCAAAATGCTAACTTTCATATTACTGAATTTTTTAAAGATTCATTGTGGAAGTGCCTCAATTTTTCAGTCCAAGTGTGACAAATTCTGAAAAACAGCAAAAACATTTCCACTTTTTGAGCTTTTTGTGTACCCAACTTCTTGCATCAACCCTTCTCCAATATTCACACCTCACATTCAAGAACTCAAGCATTTTACAACATTTATTCAAGCACTTTGAAGCAACCATTAACATTACTTCAAATTTGCATCATCAAGGATTCGGTAAGTTGATAGCTATTGCATGTTGTTAGTTTATCATTCCTTTGCATTTGATTATTTTATTAAAGGTTTGATTAGGAAAAATAGGTTTTGACCAAGGAAAACCCCTATTCACTGACCTTAAAACATTTTTCCCCTATTGCATGTTTGTTTGTAGACCTAGGTATGCAAGTATGACAAGATTTTTCATGTTGAAGATTAGTTTACAAGTAAACTAGGTGATTCAAGTCAACTTGAGTCTATTTCAAGCTTGGAGAAGCTTTTCTATCCATTTCCTATAGAATTGACTTCAGCAACCCAACAAGCAGTGATTTCCAGATCTGGTATTGTAGAGTTGTCTCCCCTTTTTTCAAAAATTTGGGAGAGGACTAATTTTTCACTTGTGGAAAATGAGTCTCACCTCAAGACTAAAAATTTTGAATTTTGTCAGATTTTGGATCCCAATAGACAAAAACGTGCTTCCAATGGTTTTTCACCAGGAGGGGGACTGATCCACCACCTTGGGTGAATGAGCCTTTCTATGAAAAATCAATGACTTCAACTAGCATTCACAACATTCCAAATTCATTATACTTTTCCCAATTGCACTGTAATATGATTCATCTCTTTTTGTTCTACATATTTCATTCATTTACTTCATTTTTTGCATATCACTATGTGTTTTCAAACATAGCTTTAATTTCACTTTTGCATTCATTTTCATTCATTCAAATTATTCAATTGCATTTTTTTAACTTCATTTAAGTTAAAAAACATCACACATAACATTATTTGAATGAACCATTAGCATTTTTGCTCATAACTCTCTCCTTTTAGGTGAAAAACCCAAGAAGAGCAAGAGTTTTCCATAGGAGCCAAAAATCAATGATTCATTTTGGTGAACCCAAATTTTGAGCATTTTGTATTTCTGATTTCATTTACATATTGTATCCCAGTTTACATTGCATTAACATTCAATTAGTACATTGTTTTATTTTTGCATTTTAAGACTTTTTATCTCGCATTAGTGAAAGCTTAATTTAGATTTCATTTATGCATTACATCTAATTGAAAAGAGTAAAACATTGCATTCTGCATCTTTGATTGTGTCCTATAGAGCATTAAAATCACATTAATTTTTTTGAAAAACACACAAAAACATCATATTGGGACTCATTCAACACCCAGGGAAAATCAATCCCTCTCCACTTGTTAAACAACCTTTTTAGCATTTTTCTAGTATTTTTCTACATTTCTATGTTTTGTAGTTAGATCTCAATTATAGTTAGCAACATTTTTTTTATTTTCATTTCAAACTCTTCGATTATTTTTCATTTGCATTCACCCCTCCTTTGTGGTACTTGCATGAGTATTTAGCACCCTGTTGATAATACTTTAGTGAGAAGAAGTTTTAGACTCATGGCCTCTTGTGATATCACTTTCATTTTTGACCTTGGGATCTAACAATCTGCTACTCCTAGTATGGAAAA
Organism: Sequoia sempervirens; assembly: GCA_007258455.2. Taxonomy (NCBI): domain Eukaryota; kingdom Viridiplantae; phylum Streptophyta; class Pinopsida; order Cupressales; family Cupressaceae; genus Sequoia; species Sequoia sempervirens. Next base: position 16,133 of record VDFB02337797.1, read on the forward strand.
TGGTACAATAGGCCCTAACAATACGACTTCTATGCATTCACCTTTGCATCCAATGAATGTTGACAACCAAAAAAACTCCCTCTCACAATAAAAAGGTCATTAATATTCATGAGGACTTTTCACATTTACAACAATACTTTTCACTTGAAAACATTTCCACCACTACCATACCCGCCATTGACAATCTTCATCATTTGATTGAAAGTGATGATGGATTGCAAGTGATAAAGAGAATTGTCAAGATTTAGAATAAACATGCCTCTTCTAATACCAAATCTGCAACCATTCTTGTAATTCAAGGAGGACCTCAAGTTCCTCTCCCTTCAACCCTAGCTTCCATACCAACTTATACCAATCCACAAGTCCATACTACTATGCATCACACTAATTATGCGGCTACCTATTTTCTGATTTCCACTAGCATTCCTACTTCTCTTGTTACATCACAAGTCCCTTCCACCACATTCATAGCCCATAGTATTCCTTTGACTTCCCCTCACATCACTTATACTCCATCAACATTTTCCCTTCCACCTCAACCCGCATACCTCAATGGGCCTTCTTACACAACTCCTTACCACTGTTTCATCTATGCAACATCAACTTTCCACCATTAGCCTAATTCAATCTGCTCCACTTACATATCATGTCTGTAGTATCCCCTTATCCTTAGAAATCTTATGTAGCCCAATGCCACAAGGGATAGAAATTCCTCAATTTGAGAAATATGGAGGAAAATGAGACCATATCAACTATGTTAATTCCTACACAACTTTGTGTAGTGATTTTATCCTTGATGATAAATTGTTAGCAAATTTTTTTCCAAGGACCTTGAAAGACGCTACCTTAGAGTGGTTTTCCAACTTTCCTAATCATTCCATCCATTCATTCAATGAGTTTTTGGATGCTTTCATAAGTCACTTTCAAGTTCACATGACACCTAAAAATACAATGGCTAACCTCATGCATTGTAGACAAAATATAGATGTAAAAGTAACAAATTTTATCTCACAATACCAATCTATGTATGCTCAAATTGATGTGAAGATTCCTAATGCACATCTACAAAATATGTTTATTGAAAACTTACACACACACCTTCAGGATAAATTAACAATGATGCAATTCCCTTGATTTATGCATTTTTGCAAAACCTTGTGTGAATACCATAATTCAGTTTCAAGTCATGATTCAAAATCCACTTCTAATCGAGCTAAAAAACCTAAACACAACAATAAAAACCAAAATAACATGCAAAACTTTCACAAACCAAATAGAGGCTTTTTACAGTTTAATATGCCTCCTCAAACTCAACCATAGCCTGCCCAATCCATTCCAAATCAAGTGGTAGTTGTTAAAGTAGTTCCCTATACCTATGGGGATCCAAAGAGACAATTTACTCCCTACTGATACCTTTCATAACACATTGAACTAATTAATTCAAAAATTCCTACTCACTTTTCCACTCGTCTGACTACTTGATCCAAACCAACCTTTACCACCCACCTTCAAATCTAATGCGTATTGTCATTTTCATTGCCCGAATGGACATGACACTAAAAATTGAAAGCATCTCAAATATTTTGTTCAAGACCTCATTGATTCAGGCCATCTATCCATTATGAGTGTTAAGGATCAAGGTAATAAGTCTATTGCACCCCCTAACTACAATTTAAGATTTTTCACTAATCCCATGCCTAAACATACTACCTCATTTTTCAAGGCTTGTGAACCTTCAACCACTGATGTAATGAATGTTGACACAAAGAATGAAAAAAATGATAGACCTCCCTCTATTACTATAGAAAGTCTTATGGATGAGCTAGTAGCTACGATAGATTTTATCCCTCATAAGGGCCAAACCACTAATTCTCTTGATATTGGTTTTTATACTAAAGAAATACTACAAAAACTTCCTGATGGTCCTCTTTACATTGCTGCCAGAATCTATAATAAGACCACTAATGGGATATTAATAGATCCTACTTGTGGTGAGAATGTAATTAAAGAGGATTTTCTATATCAAGATGAATATAATAAACCGATTGCATGGATTAAGACACATATTGGTTTTGCATGCCCTACAATCAGATTGATTGTGTTACCCTTACATATAGGACCTAAAACATTGGAGGTAACATTTTCAATTATTCCACAATCAGACCAATTTTGTTTGTGGCTAGGCAACCCTTGGCTTCTATCAATGAAAGTGGTCTCATCAGTTGTTCACAAGTATTTGAAGTTTCCACATGAAAATGAGATAGTCCCCATACACCATAGTGGCTTTAATCCTTTATCTTCCAAAGGTAAATTTTCATTAGAATCCATTTGGCCTACACATATGGAACCCATCACACCTCGAAAGGACTTCTTTTTCATAACTTATGAAAATTTTAAAGCCAAAAAGATAGCCAAATTTTCTCTTTATAACTCATCCTCGTTCACTTCCACACCTCCTATCACAGACATAACAATGCTTCAACCCAAGTTCAAAATTAAGAAAACCATTCGACCTCCTAAACAACCACCCCTAGATACTTCCCCACCATCATTTAAATGACCAAGGGAAAATGAAACTACTCATATAATTCCTCCTCACCTTAAACAAGTGTATAAAGCCAAAAAGAAAGTGGTTGATCCACCCTCTTAAGTTTCTTTTGTTCTTCCCTCTTTGGAAGTGGAAGAACCTATGTTGACTCAATCCACTCTTACACCTCAACAACCCCAAAATATAATAAAACAAAATTATAGTGCTAGGGAAAGAAGGCATCTCCATCATCTCCTTGCTTGTCAATCTCGCATAGAAGAAGATAAATAAAATCAACCTTTACCTTTAACCAAAGTAATATATGACCACCCTCCTTCTCCTGACCTATCACACGATAGTCTAGTGCAACCTTTGCAACAAATCTAACCAATCCAATAACCTCCACTTTTGATACATCCATCCTTATAAATCACCCTTGTTCCTCCTATTGTCATCAATCTTGATGATGCAATGATAGAAAAAATAGATGAATAAGTTCATAACGATTTAAATTATCTATTTTCATCTACAATGAGCCTAAATGATACATCCTCTCTACCGGGAGAAGAAACAGGTATGACTTCTAGTTTGGAACTTGTAATTCTTCCTTTGGATAGTCATCTTCCCTCACATTACACTGAACATGATTGGGAGGTAGATGAACTATTAGATGGTTGACTTTCATTCACCTAACTTTCTTTTCTCTTTTTATTTTTTTCATTTTCATGTGTGTATTGTGTTACCCTGTATCATGTGTTTTATGTTTTATCTCTCTTCGCACACTTCTATTCGTCTCTCTCTTCTTATGTCAAGATTGTCTTTTTTTTTTTTTATGTTTTCCTTTTGGGGATGACACAAAACGTAGAGGTGGTCTATGTCTCTTCCATGTTGATCCAATCATTCCTTTTTTCTTTGTTTTTGCTTTCTTTTGTGTTGTTTTATCCTTTTGGGGATGACGCAAAGCATTGAGAGTGAAATGTCTCATTCATGTTGACCCAAAATATTTTTCCTTTTCTTTTTCCTTTTCATTTTTGTTTCTGTAGACATGTGAAATTAACATCGTGCACTCAATTCACGCTCATATGCTCATTAAATAAATCAAACACATCAAATCCATTCACTAGGTAAATCAAGTCTTTAGTCCTAATGTTATTCATTTTAAATTAAATAAATCCACTTCATCATCACCTCATTTAAATAAATCAATCAAATCCTAACATTTCATTAATTAACCTTTATCTTGCATCATCCTTTAATTAAATAAACCAAAGTTTATTTAATTAAAATCCTAAAAAAACCTTCCATCCATTTTTTATTTAAATAAATCAAAATATCTAAGTCAAATAGCTCAAAGCATGTAAACATCATTTAAGCTAATCTAATCCTAATTAGCCTAACCTAACCACCCATCACATCCTCTAGCTTTTCCCACTTGCACCCATAAATCATTTTAATTCATCTATAAAATCAACATTTTCCATCAACATGGCATCTTTGAGGAATATTCCCTCAAGTTTGAATTCAAAATCAAGTGGGCATGTACATCCAACAAAGAATTTATGAGCTCTTACATGGCTCTTCAATGTCCCTTACAGAAGTCAAACTCAGCATTAACTCTCAATTTCAAATTTGAAATCTCCCTCTCTTTGGCACATTGACCAAAATGTGCTCATCCTTCAACCTATCACAAGTTGACAAGTGGCATATTTTCATTGGCTTGTTTTTAGTCCCACATCCTCCATGTTTTGCATTCTTATATCATTCTATTCTATAAATAAGGATCAACTCCATTGGTTTAATCCTCCACAACTCCAAAATCTCAAGTAAAAATGCACCATTGCCATTTGAATCCATATCATATTAGCATTCCATATCATTCTTCATAGCATTTTCATCATGGAGCTTAAGCAAGGATTGGGAAAGGGCTTATTTCCATAGAAGCACCAATCCACTATAAGATAACGTTTTGATCATGTTCTTATATGCTTGCAATTAGCTATTTTTGTTCTATTTAGTTTTTCAAAATTTAGCATGGTTAAGTATTTCATAGGGATGTTTAATCTAATGTGTTTCAAATGAATAACATGATGATATTGAAGCACCTACAAATCCACACATGAAACTACCTTAAACGTTCATTAGAAGGGTTAGTTCAAACATACAAATCTATAAATACCTCCATGAAATAACATTGTAATGCCTCAAAAGATGTCAATTAAGAAGAATAGATGAACCTAAGAAAGCAAAACAAGTTTACCTATTCCATGTTGGATTGGTGCTATTGTAGCAAATAGCCCTTTCCCAATCCTTGTAGCTCAAAATGATGCCAAATGCCTATATGATGGAGAGATGGAAGATTATTTCTCAAATGAAGAGAGTAACCTTGCATTAAGGTTTTAGCCAAAATTATGGAGGATTATGCTTCAATTTATATATTTTCTTGATGAGAGATTGGCCAATGAAATGAGGCCACTTGTCAACCTTTGATTGGCTGGGGAGTGAGCACATTTTGGTCCATGTGCCAAGAATTTAAAATTGTTTGAGTGGGGGGACATGTAAGGCTTTTAGAATTTTAAATTCTGAGTGGGGAACATGTCAGAATTTAATATTCTGAAAATGCATGGGTGGAGGATTAGTCAAAATTTTAAATTCTGAGTGGGGAACATGTCAAAATTTAATATTCTGAAAATGTATGGGTGGAGGATAAGTCGGAATTTTAAATTCTGAGTGGGGAACATGTTAGAATTTAATATTATGAAAATGTATGGGTAGAGGATAAGTCAAAATTTTAAATTCTAAGTGGGGAACATGTTAGAATTCAATATTCTGAAAATGCATGAGTGGGGAATATTCTTTCAAGATGCCATGTTGAAAGAAAATAGGGATTTTAATAAATCAATAAATTGATTTGTTTGTGCAAGTGGATGATTAGGTTAATTTAATCAGGATTAGATTAGCCAAAGATGTTTAGGATGTTTTGACTTATTTGATTTAAATAGTTGATTTATTTAAATAAAAAAAGGATGGAAAATGCATTTGGATTTAATTAAATGGATGTTTGGAATGAATGACCTTAGGAGATGATATTACCTAATGAATGGATGAAGGATAACTTGATTAATCGGTGAATGGACCTAATGTGCAACCTATTTTAGTTGATGAATTAACCTGATCGAATGCAAAATGTTAATTTTTCATGTCTATAGATATTATGTTAATATTTTTAACCATTTTCATATTTATGTTAGGTGTATGGAAATACATCCTTTGTCATACATTTAATTGAATTAGAAATCCTTTGAACAAGCTCATCCTAAGATCACATCTAACATCTTAGGGTTTACAAGTTCATTATCCAAATCAAACCAATCAAAATCAAGCCCTAAGTCTAGCATTGATCCAAAGTCCCTAAACATTCAACACTCATCATTCACCCCTTTCATCATTCATCTCATCATTGGTCCTAAACACTTTATAGGTCACTTTTACAACAAGGTCAAAACACAAGAGGAACATGGAATATAAACTTGATCCATACATCATGAGTAATCCAAATCAATTGAACTTTCAAAGTCTTACAATGCCGATTGATTATCAACACTCACTTCTATACAATGGATCGTCCTCTCCTACAAAATTCAATGGTACAAATGTGAGTATGCCCAATCAAGAGTTTGGAACACCTTTTCAAGTGGTGGATCTAAATCCAAACCTACAATTCTATCAACTGAACAATCAATGCATGAGCCTTCAAATGAACAATGTCATCCGGGCAACAAATCCATACATTCCAAAAGTGAATGTACCAAGTACAACTTTACAAAACATGAGTCCAGAAAAAATTGGGATAAATATGTTTGTGAATCATGCAAATGTTGTTCAAATTCCAAACATGTTAACAACTCCATGTGTCAATCCAAGTCAAGGTCACACCATGCAAAATCAGAGTTACCTAAATCAAGGCAACCACAACAATGTTCACTTTCAACCTATCATGCCAAATTTGAACACCATCCCAAATCACAACATTGTCCAAAATCAATTTTTTGATGATCCCATTCGAACACCACAAGTGTACATCCCAAATTTGCTTGAATAAAAGCCCAATCAAGGGAGACAAATTCAAAATCAAAATCAAATTTCACTGGAGCAACTTGCTTCACATGCCAAACTAATTGAATTATTGAGCCAAAAGACATCTTCACTCCAAATTCAATACACTCTTCCATTGGTTGAACCATGTCATGAAAGCATTGAGTTGTGTCAACAACCACATCAAGAATAATATCTCCAATGTCAAGAAGTTAGATATCAAGATTGAGCACATCAACAAATCCAACCCTCATGTCTTGAAGATCAATCACCATGTCTCAAAAATAAATCACCACATCTCGAAGATCAATGACATCTCCAAAATAAATCACCACAAGGTCAAGTGCAAGTCTCACAAGGTAACAAAAGAAAATACAAAGCACTAGGGAGACCAATTGAATTAATCCTGCAACAATTGGTAGAAAAAAATATCATTGAACTCCCTATTTATGAGGATTATCAAGAGCCCTTAGTTAAACCACCATGGTATAACAAGAAGCACTTTTGTGGCTTCCATAAAACAAAGGGACATGCAACATCAGATTGTATTCGACTCAAAAATCTCATCCAAGAACTTATTGATCATAAGATAATCACTATTGGAGATAATGATCAAGATCTATTCATCAATGAGCACCTTGAAGATGTTTCCATCTTGTCCAAAGATCAAATTAATAAACCTCAAGAGTCACTTTTCAATCATGATCAAAATCCACCAACCAACAATGATCAAATCCAAGAAATGTCAACATCATTTGATCCTATCATTGAAGAAATTAACAATCTCTCTACCATAATTGTTGAAAACACTGTTCAAGATCTCTCAATTAAGGAGCGCATGGAAGATGTTTTTACCCCATCCGATGATCAACTCACTATACATCAAGAGCCACTTTTTAGTGATCTATTTCAAGGAGTGTTAGGGTTATTTGGTCCTATTGACATAATGCATGATCTATTGACTTATGATCATGTTGAAAATGTCTCTACATCACCTTTTGAGTTAGAGGACATATCTCAAAGGTTTATTCCAAAGCATGATCAAAATATTTCACCAAAGTCTACGAATGGTCCTTTCCAAGAAATGTTGACCCCCTTTGACCTCATGGTTATAGATATTGAAGGAACCCTGAACTTGACACTTCAAGATATTGAACCACTTACCATGTCTAATGATGACATCCAAGAACCCTTTGTAAGCAATCCATCCTTTGAAATGGACCCATGTCAAGAACTTGATCCAAAGCATGTTGAAAGCAACTCCAAAATCATTTAAGATCAAGAATTTGTATCTTCAAGATACTACAATAATCTAATGGACACTCTCCTATCTATGCAAGATGATCATATCTATGTAGAACATACTCCTCCATCTACCCATGAGATGCTTTCTATGGATGGACACGTAGATGATCTTCATCAAGAACAAGATTTTGTTACACAAAAAGAGTAGATTATTAATTCCTATAGTCAAACTGAGTTATCAACATTAGGATCAGATATATCCCAAATTCAGAATGAGGACATCAGGTATGCAGATATCCATCATTATCTTCTCAAGGAAACAAGTCAGAAAAAATAGTATAATTCATAGTTAGTGAAGCAGTAAATTGAAACATCACCTACGATGGTCATTTATCAGAGAGTGCATTCTAAACAAGAGCTCTCAAAATAGGTGGAATCAAATCATGAAGGTACTACTTCCATAATACTAGGGGAAAATATGTCTCAAGAAAATGTCAACATAGGGAGCATGAAGAGTCTTTATGGTGAAGCCATTGCCAATACTACAACCAGCCATGTCATGAATCTTCATCCACCTATCATCACATCCATGAATTCGGACTAACATCAAAAGAAAGATTTGAATCAAAGCACAAAGGGCATTATCAAAGAAAAAAAAGCAAAGAACGTATGAGACAAATAAAATACAAAGGAAGACCATCCCTATCAAACTCCATCAATCAAAGAAATTATGGGGAAAAATAAAGAAGGGAAAAGAATCCATCAAAGATGTCCACAAAAGAAAAAGTAGGCTTTTCAAGTGATGTACAATGTGTATCAAGTAGTTGGTCCTAATTCCATGCACACTTTTGTATCCACCCATCATTGCTTATCTTCCCAAGTTTGGAGAGTCAAATTTTCTAAACTATCAACCAATCCATCTCTTATCCCTAGACACACTTTGTCCACACCTCCACACACGATATCTAATTCTCAAATTGACCATGTATTGGCAAAGACCCTTCATCATAAGGATTTCAAAGGAACTCTATCACGATGTGTGCACAAAGACAGAGTTAACCCCGATATCAATAAAGCAAATCAAGAATCCCAAAAGTTGCATTCAAGTGCACATATCTTAGCAAAGTAGCTCCTTCAAGTAGGATATTTTTGGAACATTATGATAGGGGAATTTACATCAAAAACACTTGGTAATTTAGTATGAGCTTAAAATCTTTCAAAAAAAAAAAATTCAAAATTTTTATGAAAATCCAAAAAAAAGGAAAAAGGATTGAAAATAGTAAAGATAAAAATCATCCTCTAGTGAAAACCACTACGGTGGTGCTTTGGATAGGCACCATGATGAAAACCTAACAAACATGTGTCATGTGTGGAATTGAGGATCTACATGCACCAGTTCAGATGAAAGCATCTTATCCCATCCATAATAAATCCATTCATCCATGAACCACTTATCCAATCTATTTCCAATCCATTTGCATCCATAATCCAAAATTATCTTGATCTTGATGAAAGTTTGGCGCACACTTTACACTTTCTTATGGTAAATATCTTGACATGGGTCATTTTTCAGTGATCCTATCCTACCCCAACATTATCTGAGCCATGAAGCATTATCCAATGAAGCATTCCTTCATTCAAACACCTTATCTTATCACAAGATAGTCCATATCCATCCATCCATCCATGACATTCCCTACTTTGCTAGACATTGGGGGAAGGTATTTACATCTTGCTTCAATAATAAATCTTCATCTATACCCTCCAACTTATGTGGTGATCTGAACATTGGAAACTGTGAAATAAAATTGGTCCACCACTTGTGAGCAAAAATCCAAATTACTAGCCCATGGAATATTTTGGCAAGAAGACACTCATCATCAAGCTTCATCTTTCATCAGACATCGATCCAAACAATCACTATTAGTCACATCTAATTTACACTTCAAACATCACGTCAAATCATTCAGACATCTTTTGTTGCAAACCAAGCTTCAACAATCCTGATCAATAGAATCCAATCAATCCATAATCTTGGGATATCCTTCCTGATCATTGTGTTTCTTAGCACTATCCTTGCATTGTTGTGTATCCTCAACAATGTTATCATCATAAATTTATCATCACCTTGGGATATCCATCTCGATCCTTATGTTACTTAACACTATCCTTGCATTGTTGTGCATCCTCAACAATGTTATCATCATCAATCCTGATCAATCAAATCCTTGCATTGTTGTGTATCCTCAACAATTTTTTCATCATCATCAATCCATTGATTCAATTAGTCAACCTTAGCTTGGTCTTCAAAAAAATCCAAAATAGGGCATTGATATTATACCCATATCCAAATTACCAAAATCATGCGAAAATCAAAAACATTCCAAAAACCAAGAAAATCCAAAAACAAATAAAAAAATCAGAAAAACATCAAAAACATTGGAATCTGAACTACGTCATCTCTGAGCTTCAACGTAGGCAAGGCCAATCTTTGATCAGCCACCGAGACATCAAAATCCAAAAAAAATAAAAAAATGCAAAATCCAAAAAAAATTGAAAAACATGAAAATCCAAAAACATTCCCTTAAGAAAACAAAGTCCAAAAAACATTGTCAAATCTCAAAAACCCCAAAACATTCAAAATCAAAAATCAAAACATTTGTAAAATCTTTAAAATACCAAAAACAGCTTCAAAACATTCCAAAAACATCAAAAAAATCCAAATATTTGAAAAAATCCATCTGTCTCATCTTGCTTTCACTCGAAATAATCAATCATCTGTAATAAACTGATCATCAACTTCATCCTTTAGCAAAACAAACAGAAACAACCACATCAATCAACAAAAGAAAACTTCAATCGTAAAATCAAAAGCAAACTACAAACCTTTAAATTCAAAAATCAAACTCTTGATTGATCACCAGCATGTCAATCAACCTTATATCAACATCCTATCAATCAACTTATCGAACCATCATCATCCTATACAATGTATGTGCTAGGATATATCATTCTAACAATGGGCATCATTTTGGATATCACTTAGATTCTTATCCTATAAAAACAAATCCCTTTGGCTAGGGATATGAGGAACATTGTCTTATTTGTGTACTTGATCTCTTCTTTTGATTTATCTTATTGTGCTCATTTCAAGGACCTCTCGATGATATCTAAATGAAGGATTTAGAGAGATAGGAATGGGGCAATGATTATTATCTTTTGTGTACTATGCTTGTTGGACATTCTTGTAAAATAACTTGAAAAATACTTGCTTTGTTAGGTACGTCCTATCAAGGTTTCCATATGTCAAGTGTGAACAAGAACACTCCTATCTATTTTTCAAGTCAAAGTCCATCACACTAGGTACAACACCATCTTGGTTCTTTATACCTTGATGCATCGTACCTACGTGTGTTATCAAACATAAGGTAAGTATCCCTTTTAAAATCCCAATCCTTGATAAGCAAATTATCATCCATCATCCATCATCATCTCTAATAAAGTCTTGTCAGATCATGGACTTGTTGGATCCTCTTGTCATCATATAATTCCTAATTTTTTTCTGCACTAACATCACATCATGAGTAGTTTATCATCATCACTAGTGCATCCATCTTGCATCCACAAACCATCAACATCCTACATATCATCCCACAAGCATGTGCATCATCATAATATAGATCTGTTAGTCTAAGAATCTCATAAAATCATACATTTGTATAATGATAGCATATCACATCATCCATCTCATCCATCATCACATCATATCATCATTTAAGTTGTTTAGGGTAATATAGATTGGTTATTCTAAGCATCTTGAAATCATCTCTTTTGTAGTATCATACATAACCATCCATTTTGAACCTCTTTATCATGAGATTGACCCTTAAATAGAATCTTTTCGCTCAATCTCTCGATGGGGCAATGTACTAGTGTCCTTCTTTGCGCTGGGGCATCTGAAAAAAGTTAGAAAATTTTTGAATTTTAATTACGGCAAGTTTATTCTTTGAACCAATGCAGCAAGTACATTGCTTCAAAGAGGAGAAAAATGTAGACATGTGAAATTAACATTGTGCACTCAATTCACATTCATCTGCTCATTAAATAAATCAACCATATCAAATCCATTCACTAGGTAAATCAAGTCTTTAGTCCTAAGGTTATTCATTTAAATTAAATAAGTCCACTTCATCATCACCTCATTTAAATAAATCAGTCAAATCCTAACATTTCATTAATTAACCGTTATCTTGCATCATGCTTTAATTAAATAAACCAAACTTTATTTAATTAAAATCCTAAAAATACCTTCCATCCCTTTTTGATTTAAATAAATCAAAATATCGAAGTCAAATAAGTCAAAGCATCTAAACATCATTTAAGCTAATCTAATCCTAATTAGCCTAACCTAACCCCCCATCACATCCTCTAGCTTTTCCCACTTACACCCATAAATAATTTTAATTCATTTATAAAATCAGCATTTTCTATCAACATGGCATCCTTGAGGAATATTCCCTCAAGTTTGAATTCAAAATCAAGTGGACATGTACATCCAACAAAGCATTTATGAGGTCTTACATGGCTCTTACATGTCCCTTGCACAAGTCAAACTCAGCATTAACTCTCAATTTCAAATTTGGAATCTCCCTCTCTTTGGCACATTGACCAAAATGTGCTCATCCTCCAACCTGTCACAAGTTGACAAGTGGCCTCTCTTCATTGGCTTGTTTTTAGTCCCATATCCTCCATGTTTGGTATTCTTATATCATTCTATTCTATAAATAAGGATCAACTCCATTGGTTTAATCCACCACAATCATTCATGCAAAGTTACTCTCTTCAATTGAGAGTTAATTTTTCCCATTCATCATCTTGATCATCAACATATCATCAAATTCATCATGGAGCTTAGCAAAGGATTGGGAAAGGGCTATCTTCCACAATAGCGCCAATCCAATATGAGATAGAGTTTGATTCTTGCTTCCTTATGCTTTCACTTAGTTCATTTGATATTTTGTTGTTTTGATAGCATTATGAAGCATGATCCAATAATTCATAGGAGCTACTTAGTTTGGTTTTACTTCATTTGCTAATAACTATAAAAAAAATTTAATATTTGAGGTAATTGTAGATTTAGCAACCATAGTTTCCCTTTTTCTTTTCCTTTTGGGGATGACACAAAGCATTGAGACCACAATGTCTCTTCCATGTTGACCCAAAATGAACTTTCATTTTCTTTTTTTTTTCACTCTCCTTGTGTCATTCTTCCAATTTTATGTGCTTTGGGGAATGATGACAATTTCAAGTTCTTTCATAAACACATTGTAGTAATGAACATACTAACCCAAAATCCATAGATTCCTTATGTGTTTGGTGTGTTTTCTTTTCTAGGGGGAAACTCCCTTTCTTTGTTTTTCATTTTTTCTTGACATGATGAAGCCTAACTTTGAAACATATGACTTGGCATATAGGGCTTTCTAGGTTGGCTCTCATATCTATTTTTCTTTTTGCATTTTCTTTTCTTCTCTACTTTGAAGTAATTGCTCACAAAATGATGTGTAGCAATTCCTTTAAAGTGGGGGGAATACATTACCATAATTCATTTGCATTCTTGGTTCTTAATGTAGACTTGTGATTTACGTAATGTGTTCGTCACTTTGTGGATGAAATTGGGTGTGATATCCTTCATAAGTGCAATATTTCTTAGCATATTACATTCCTATTAGTGGCTTGATGCGACACACTGCATCCCCTAAGTTGTGAATATACTATTCTTTAATTGGTCCTCTCTTGGAGACATTAGATACAATGCTCCCTAAATGACTGACCTTGCATGAACAAAACAAGACTCCTTCGAACACTTTACATTTTTACCTTATTACAACCTTGCATAACACAACTTGCATGACTGTCCAATACCTTTTCTTTTTTTTTTCATGACCATTTTTCCTTCTGGTACCTTGTTAAAGTTATCAAAGGGTATAAATTTAATATGGTTGAGTGGGAAGTCCACCTAGTGGCATGAATTTTCCCCATAGCCACCTTTAATTTTTGTGAGTGCATACCAACTAGCATATGTATCTTACCTTTATGGGATTTCTCACCCCACAAAAAACTAGTTCTATGGCCCTAGAGTGAGTAAATTTGGGCTTTCTTACTCGATGGACTGTCATGTGTTATGTCACCCTAGAGTGAGTACACATTCTCTTTTTCAAAGAATCAACCGAGATCTAATCCACAACTAGTTGGATTGATGATTGAAGCTTCATCCAATTCATCTCAGCACTTGTTTGTTCCTTTGTTCTTATGTCTATTTTTCCATGAGATCTTTATCCTAGGGGCTTGATCATCCCTCTTGATCATTGTCATTCCATCGTGCTAACATAAGTGCATTTGAACCCTCCCCTCATTGCTCATGGCTACTTGAGTATAATTTTGAAGCACATTCATCCTCTCATTAAAGTGGGGGTAAATGTGCCATAGAGAAATGGTCCCTTGTCATTTTCATATATTTTTAAGTCTTGTTTCATGGTGTTGGAACTATGTTGCTCTAATTTTATGTTGTGACATGGCTTGAACATGCTTATTTAGGTACTAAAACTCAAAGAACGATGTCTTGTGAAGGTTTTTGTGAAGTGTTGTAAGATATTTATACATTCTTCTAAACTATTTATTACAATTCACCTAAAAATCACCTTTTTACTTATCAACAAGTCCTATTTTCAAGTTTTGTAAAGTCTTGTAACAAGACTTCATGCTTTTCTAGGCACATCTTCACTATTTATCCCTTTTTCATGTTTTATTTGACCACTTTATTCTCTCATATGCTTAATTAAGTGTATTTTTTAGTATTATCTAGATAAACAACATTAAATACCACATATTTCCTAACACACATTTTCAAGTCCTAGGTGGGACCCATTCGCCATGGGTGGTGAATGAGTCCCCCTTGGCCCAAAATTCAAAATATTTTAAATTTCCTTTCAATATTTTACTCAAAAACACTTGATGTCAGCTTGTTATGAGGTATGAATGGGTAACTAAGGCACAAGTGTGTATAAATAAGTGATTTTGACCTCATTTTACATTTGCTAACTCATTCAAGCAATTTTCTACAATTCTCAAGCATTCATAGATCACATTCAAGAACTGAAGCATTTTACAACATCTATTCAATCACTTTGAACTAGTCATTGACATTACTTTAGATTTTCATCATCAAGGGTTTGGGAATTTGATAGTTATTGAATGTTGTTAGTTTAGCATTCCTTTGCATTTCATTATTTTACTAAAGGTTTGATTACCAAAAGCGGTCTTTGACCAAAGCAAATCCCTCTTCACCAACCTTAAACCATTTTTACCCTATTGCATTTTTGTTTGTAGACCCAGGTATGCATATTTGACAAGAATTTTTTGTCTTGAAGATTGGATTACAATTCAACTAGGTGCTTCAAGTCAACTTGAATCTATTTTAAGCTTGGAGAAGGTTTTCTATTTGTTTCTTGTAGAATTGACTTCGGCAACTTGACAAGCAACGATTTCTAGATTTGGTGTTGTAGAGTTGTTTCCTAATTTTTTAAAAATTTGGGAGAGGATTGATTTGCCACCTATGGTGAATGAGTCCCACCTTAGGACTAAAAATTTGAATTTTTTCAGATTCTAAATTGTGACCAACAAAAACTTGCTTCTGATAGTTTTTCACTAGGAGGAGGACTAATTCACCACCTTGGGTGAATGACTTCCACTAAGAAAAATTAGTGACTTCAACCAATATTCACAACATTCGAGATTCATCATAATTTTCCTAGGTGCACTCTGATTTGATTCGTGTCTCTTTCTTATGCAGGAGCATCCAGTGGTATAAGGACAATCTTGCATCACCCAAAAATAGTTAAATTTCAAGTTTATCATTTTTCAAATGTTTTTACATTTTTGGATACCCTTTTCGTCATAATGAAATTCTCAATTTATAGTTTTTATTTTCTATTCTTGGGCTGAAAGATATTGCAGTTTTAGTTTCCCAGATTTGCACCTAAAAATCTTCTAATTTGGATTTGAGGCACTTAGAGCTTCCGGAATGGCCCCGAAACTTGCCGAAATTGGCATAGCTCATTATAAGTGCGTTCTTGACTTCGAGACCTTTCCAACGGTTCAAACGGTTCGCGAATCGGAGCCTCGGATCAAAAGTTATGGCCCCGGGAAGTTGGTGCACTTTCTAGAAGATACAATTGCAAATGTTCTTTTGAAATTTGAACTTCAAGTTGTAATTTTCAGCGCTAAACCGCCTAAACTCAAATTTTAATGTTGTTTTGGCTCCAAACTAAAGAGGGGCTCTATTTATAGGTGGGTTTCTAGTATTTTTAGGTAACTTTTTGGGGACAAGCTCGCATATTGCGAAAGGGTTATTCTGTAGCTTTCTATAACTTGCATGTGTTGTAAAACTTTGGGATTTGAGATCCTGTACATGTAAGAAGTTCCATTTTCTGAATAATAAAATTATTCTCTTGTTTGTGGGTTATTTTCTGTGTCTTTGGTTGTGCCCTCATCAAGTGGTATTAGAGCGAGGTTTTCTTGAGCGTGTGGACATATCGCCGATCGTGAGGCAGTTCACACCAGGACTGTGGTTGTGGGTCAAGGTCAAGAAAGATGCCTCCAAGAGTGATGCCTGGTAGGCATGGTGGTGCCAAAGGTGGTCGAGGTGGTAGAAATACTAGTGGAAGAGATGCACTGGCAGCCCTACAAAGACAGATTGATGCGTTACAAGAGCAGGTGAGGAGAGGGTTAAACCTGAGGGAGTAAAGTGAGGATGAAGGAGAGGAAGAAGGTTCAAATGTAGAATAGGAAGAAGAAGCAATTGATCAATACCAAATGCGGCTAATAATGGCCATTTCTAAGATCAGGAAAACACCCAGAGCAGAAGTCCCCAGTTATTCCGGAAGTCTGAACCCGGAAGAGTTGATCGAATGGATCAACGAGCTAGAAGAATATTTTGAGTATGAGGAAATAGAGGACCTAGATCAGGTTAAGTTTGCGAAAATTAAGC